>JAQHUG010000174.1:2571702-2593238 GCA_028555095.1 Dicrostonyx torquatus | reverse complement strand
ACAATAAAGGAACTTCTGGAGACATCACAATCCTTGAATTCAAACTCTACTACAGAGCAACAGTACTGAAAACAGCCTGGTATTAGCATAAAAACAGACAGGAGGACCAATGGACCTGAATCAACGATATCAATCCACATACCTATGAACACCTAATTTTTGACAAAGAAGCAAAAACAGTGTAAAAAGGAAAAAAGAAAGTATATTCAACAAATGGTGCTGGCTTAACTGGATATCAACATGTAGAAGAATAAAAGTAGATCCATACACATGCACAAAACTTAAGTCCAAATGGATCGAAGACCTCAACATAAAACCAACCACACTGAACCTTACAGAAGAGAAAGTGGGAAGAATACTTGAACACTTTAGCACAGGAGACCACTTTCTAAATATAACCTCAGCAGCACAGACACTGAAGGAAACAATTAATAAATGGGACCTCCTGAAACTGAAAAGCTTCTGTAAAGCAAAGGACAAGGTCAACAAGACCAAACGACACCTACAGAATGGGAAAAGATCTTCACCAACCCCACATCAGACAGAGGGCTGATCTCCAAAATATACAAAGAACTTGTGGAAATATTTTTATTAACATAATGTATTTTATATCTTTTTATTTTTGCTATCCTTGACTATTAACCTTAAATTTTTTTTCCAGAACCTGACTTGAAAGGAAATCCTTACCAAAATTTGTATCTAATGTTAAATTTTATAGTTTAATAACTCTATTGAACCTTGCTTTTTAAAAACAAGTAACATCTTAAGGTTTTATGAAACATTTAAGAAATACAAAATACCATTGCGGAGTTAAAGAAGAGTGCCTAAGTTTATATGGCAGCATGTATTAATAAGGCTTCTTCAGATAGCCTCGACACACACACACACACACTTTTTTTTAAACATAATTCGTTATTGATTCTTTGGGAATTTCACATCATGCACCCCAATCCCACTCACCTCCAAGTCCATCTATATCTGTCCCTCACCCCGTAACCTGCTCCCCCAAATTAATTAAAAACAAAATAAGCAAATAAACAAGCAACAAAAAACCCTCACTCCTCTGTCTTTGCAACACCTCTTCATTCATCCTGGTGGCACCGGAAGCCGTGGTGTATCACGCAGTGTGCACTTCTGTCAGTCAGCCAATGGTATACCCAATCATCCCCACTGGCAATATGTTCATTGCAGTGAGTGATTGGTCTGGTCAAGGCATCTGGCCTCTGGTAAACCATCACTGGACCCTTGCAGAAACTCCTCTTGAATATCCTCCTGTTGCCCCAGGTCATGGAGATCCTGCGGTTGTGTCTCCACAGGACCAGCCCCTTCATATTCTCCAGCAGGTCATTTTCTTTTAAATTATGCATGCCAAAATATTTTTAAGTCTACAATAAAAACCATGTACTTGGTTTCTCCGTGATTTGACCTCTGTCCCGTGTTGTTTTAACATTGATGACATATAAGCAATTCCATGAGTACACAGGACACAATTACATTAACAACATAAAAGGAGGTTGGGTTGGAAATCCGTAAGGCTGCTGTCAGCTTTTGTGGCTGCAAGTCTGTTTCCCTGGGCGCCTTTACTTCTGTGAGATGTTCCCACCAGCTGGTCCTCTCGTTCTCTAGGAGCAGGGCCAATCCTCTGGATCCTTACACAATGGCCATGGCCATGAGGTCGGGCCGCATTTGATACAGTCATGTGTCAGGTAGCCTGGGTGGTCACATTTGAACAGACCGAGTTTCTATTCTTTGAGGCTTATCATTTGGATCCCTTGATAGCTGGGCCTGGCAAAGGTCACCTACAGGGGCAAGCACAATCATCTGGACTCCTTTGTCTTTTCTTTCCTTCTGCCTTTCTCAGTTTTGAACATGGAGAAGTTGGTGTTTATTCAGCACTTGAGTCTGTGTAGTCAAAGGGCATATCTATGATTCTGAAGCTTTCCATAGCTGTCAGGGGCTGACTGGATAATAATATGGTGGGCCAGAAGAACTTTTCCTTTGGGTTATGAAGGGCCCAGATTGGTGGATTTCCTAAAAGCTTCAATTAGCCTGTTGTAATGGGACAAGGAGGAGCCAAAGTGGGGACTTACTGGTCTCTTTGGGAAGGGAAAATAGAGGAGATCTCTTGGGTGGACATTATCTTGGGTGAAAGAGACAAGAACGAGTGACTGCCGTATAGGAACGAGAACTCTGTGGGAATCTGTTTCCTGTCATCCCAAGGAGCCCTCCGGGAGTAGAAAGAGGAAAGAAGAGAGGAAGTGAGTCAATGCTAGTGCACAGAAAGTCTCAGGTTCCATGGTGGTCATGTATTTCTGTGCTGATGTAGAGCTCCAGCTGCTGTGTGAATGTCATTGTTTTATTAGCACCATCAAGGCCACCTCCATGTGTGGCCACCATCTTAGCTGCCCTTGTGATCACCGGCTGGATTGGCCATGTGACTGTTACCCTCTTTGATTGCTCACAGGGCTGTCTGTGGTCAGTGGTCAGCTCTATGTATGCATGAGCCTAATTATTAGTAGGACATGAGTCTCCTGGAGCTTCACAGCTCCGTTCCTCTCTAGTGTGGCTCTGCATGTGGGCCTCCCAGTTGAAATATGGATCTATCTGCCTGGGCAGCTCTTTCTTAGTCTTAGGTATGAGATTGGCAGCTGCTGGCCGACCCACACACTTGTTTGCCTGGCATAAGCCCCACCAACATCCCAAAAGATCTTTTGGGCAGGTCACCCCCTAGGCTCCCAGCTTTGGACTTCATTAGGCAAAGAAAGGAAGGGCAGGGAGAGGGAAGGTTTGAACCTGTTGCCCCCAGGAACAGTACAGAGATTCAAAAGACCGGGCCATGAATGCCCTGGTCCTTTGCAGGTCCTTTCTGTAGCTTCTGTCTTCTTGCTATTCCGAGATCTCAGGGCCTTTCTTCACATGTCCTCTGTTATATAACGTGGTGTACACGGGAGTTTCCAGTCTTCCTCTGCCAAATGCTTTCTTTTATTTCTCAATCTCGACACCTCCCTCCCCCTTCACCCTATCCACCTGCCTTGACACCTTTGTGCCCATCTTCATTTTGGAAAAACTTGTTATTCTCTGATTATCTGCATGCCTTACATCTTTGGTGAAAGAAAGTCACTTTAGTTACTTCACTTCGAATTATAATGTCCCCAGCACCAAACTCTGAGCGCTCCCAAATCACCTACATCATAGCAGCAAATCACCTTCTATTACATTCCAACATATTGTGATTTATTTTTTATTCACTATCTATCTTTTCCCTTCCCCAACTTTCTCCTTCCTGTAATAGAAGACCCACCAGGCAGAGGATGCAGTCTGCTTAGTTCATGCATCACAAGCACGTGCAAGTGTTTATGACAGTAACAGGAACATTTTTGAGCAAATAAACACAGGCAATTTGGGAGAACACTTGGCTAGTCAGGGCACCAGTCCTGGAATAACAAAGTAGAAGAACCAAAAAGAGTCCAACGTGGGGGTCTGGCCCTCTAGAGAACTGAATCGATGCCGGTTCCAATCATCAGAAAAGACTGGCAGCAGGTCGGGGTAGTGAAGAGTCTGATCTTCAGAAAGCTGGGTACAGAGGTGGGCTGGTCATCCAGCTGTGTCTGAGAATTTGCTATGCACCACAACTCAAATATCTATTGCTATGTAGCAAAACAACCCAGATTTTAGAAGGTTAATACAGCAGTTTGTCACTTGGTCTTACCTGTGCACTGTGTGTGACACTCACATTCAGCTGGGGGAAGGGGAGTCTGGGTTAGACAGTCCAAGGCAATTTCAACCACACAGTTAATAGTTGGTGTGGCTGTTGTGTGGGGGCCCTGGATCTCCCTTGGGTGTCCTCACATCCTCCAACAGGCTGAAGGGACTTCCTCGTGGGACCATCTGAATGCTACCGGTCTAAGGGACAAAGGTAGTGGTTATGTCTCCATTGACGTCTGAGCTCCAGAGCTCACATGGTCATGCTCACATCCTGTTCAAACAAGTCACAGGGCCAGGCCCGAAACAAGTGGGTGGAATAATAAATCCTACCTCGCGAAGTGAAGAACTGTAAGGAGTTTGTTCTCAAAGTCACTGTGAGCAAAGGGGAGAGGCGAAAGCTAAGACCAGACTGACCGTCCCTGAAACTACACTCCCGAGCACCTTGTTATCTGCTGCCTTTACCAGAAGCTCAGCCGTGGGTTGTGCAGCAGGAAACTCTTTGTCCTTTTCATGAGTGAAGGCATGAGTCAGCCCCGAGAGAAGTCAAATCCCAATCAGAACGTATGAGACACAGTGTGTGTACGTTTCCATGACCAAAAGAGGATAACTAAATAGGAAGTTGACAATCAAAACATAACTGCCCTCTGTAGAACCATATGCCACAACTGTGACCCAACATGGCGTGCTCTGCTCAGCCCATTAGTCACAGAAGATCATGGAAAATCATCTTCATTTGGAGAAGCTGCACATTGGTCATGACTTCCCCCGCACACTTCCTCAAGAGAGGCAAACAGACGACCTGATAGAGAAATTCAAGGAAATGGGGTTCCTCCCTATATGGCAGGCAGGGAAAGCAAAGATTTCACTTGGGGAAGGAGGTGTTTCTCTGAGGCATCCACAGTGGATGTTTGGTGCCAGTTCAAGGTTATGCTACTTCCTTCCCTGTTTGGAGGTCAGGCCCTTCTTACTGCATTTTCCTTGTCCCAGCCTTATAGCTCCTTGTAGAAAAGCCTTCCCCAGGCCTAGGTAATCCCATCACCAAGACTACAGATGTTCTTGGATGCATTGGTGCCTATCCACATGCAGTAGTTCAGGTTTCTCATTTATCAACATGTTTGCTATGTGGTGCTGGAGCATGAGTTCCAAGGGCAAGAGCTCTGGTGAGTTTTATTTATATGTACTTATAAATCAGCGTGAAGCCCTTGGGAACTTCCTGGGGGTGCACAAACTTCACCGTATAACTCGTAGAGTCACAACTTGCCTTCTAAAATAGACTTGAATTGCTTATTATGCCAACTGTCAATAAATGGATGTGTGCTAAAAAGGCAAGGCTGTCTAATGTCTAGTTGAAGGGGAATAAAAGTGAGAAAGAAGGACTTTTGCTTATTCACTCTAAAAGATCTCACATGGGAAGAGCAGAATGTCACCAGATAATGAAAATCGTGAAGGTACACTGAAAACCTTGTCTTCTTTATCAAGGAAATGTGATAGCCCCTGAAAATGGAGTTTTTCATCCTGGCAGCTGCTTCCAAATTACTACAGAATCTTATATTAATTGTAAATGCTGTGCCAATAGCTCAGGCCTATTAGTAGCTAACTCTTACATTTAAATTAACCCATAATTCTTATTTATGCTTAGTGTGTGGCTTGGTACCTCTTCTTAGCAGAACATTCTCATCTTGCCTCTCTGCATTTGCCAGTGACTCTTTGACTTCACCCCTCCTATTCCCATAATTCTCTTGCTCTTGCACTCAATCTCTTCCTGCCCAGCTACTGGCCAATCAGCTTTTTATTAGCAAATGAGAGTAATTCATATTTACAGTGCACAAAAAGCTTGTTCCACAGCAGTCCCCACATATGGACTTTAAGTAGGGAACCAACACAGTGAGAATTGCTTCCTAAAATAATTATTCTACTGTCCTCAAAAACAGGCTGTTGGCAGTTTCATAAGAAACCTCACAGAGTGGCATCCTGCCCCACAGTTCATCACCTCCAGTCACACTGAGAGATGGATAGTGTCCAGCAATTGTTGAGAGAATTTATTTGATTTAAGAAATATTTAGCATAAAGAACTAAAAAAAATTGATCAATTTTGGTAAATTATTGAATGTAGTTGGAGTTTCTAGTTTTGCTGTCTATTATAATACTTCTACTAATAACTACTGATTTTATCTCCTGGCAGAAGGTATAATGGAGGAGAAAGGATAAGCTGTATTTCTTTAGGACTTAGGTTTGAAGAAGTATCTAACGCTGCAGGTGGGAGCATTCAATGGGCAGTGACATATACATATTTGGAGAGAAATTTGAAACGAACATAAATATTTTGGAATTTCCAGGTGATAACTGAGCCACAGAGTGAGTGGATTTTGGAGAGAGATTGGTTAGGAGAGAAGAAGCAGAGGGAGAAGATGATAAGCCTGGAAGGACAGTCAGAAAACCACTCTCCACTCGAGGAGGAGGAAGCAAGCAGAATCAGGAGACATGCCTTATGGAAGTCTGAACGGGAGTGGGTTTTCAGAGCAGGATCCATTAGTACAGACACTAGCAAAGATCAACTTCTGTCAAGTTCATTCACTGGGCCTTGGAGCTGAGACTGGAGTCGCTCCAGGAGTAAAGATGGAGGTCAAGCATCTTTGGAAGGAGTGAGAGTGAGGATATGCGCATCATGACAATGAGTCCTTTTATAAATTTGACTGTGAAGAGGAAGAAGATAAAGGGTGGAGTTTGAGTCTGATGTGGAGCTAAGGCAAGATGTTTTCAAGGTACGACAGTTTAAAACATGTTCTTCTGAAGGGGCAATCAAAAAAAATGTTCACTGTGGTCTGGGTCGATCAGTATTGCAGAATCACATGCTTTTATTGTTCCCTGGTGCATTGGAGGAAAAAAATGTTACTGGCCTTCTTCAGAATCAATAAGAAATCTGTGCAGTATTTATACCCCTTAAAGATTTAAATCTTTTCATTACTATTTCTAAGACAACCATTTCATTTTTTTTCAACTGTTACAGAACAAACCATCCTAAATCCTGGAGGTTCAAAACAAAAAGAAGACAGCATTAATTTTGTTTAAGAATCTGAAAGCAGCCAGAGTTAATGGGGACCTCTTCCCTTTGCTCTACTGAGCATATGCTGAGTGGGTTCAAAGAGTGGGCCCAGGAGTCATCTGAGAGTTCCCTCCTCACAGATCTAGAAGTTGATGGTGGTTGTCTGCAGAATCCACAGTGAGACAGCCAAAATACATTTAGGCGGCCTTTACATGCCACATAGTCTTCCCCTGAAATATGGTGACTGGCTTCCAGAAGCAAATGTCTGGAAAAATAGCAGACAACCACTGTGTATCAGTTGATAACCTCACTTCAGAAGTCATCCAGTATAATTTCCCTTCACCCTATTTGCTAACGCCAGCTGGCATTCAAGGGGAGGGAAGGAAGACTCCACTTTTTACTGATAAAGGTCTCAAGATTTGTGGGTCTGCTTTTAAAACCTCAAGAACACATTTTTCAATTAAAACAACAGATTAAAATGACAGATTTCTTTTTTTGGAGGGAAGGAGGCAGTAATTTTTTGAGGGATGCAGTGTCAGTTTCTTTAGCCTCTAGTTACAATAAGACCCCTTTGTTCAAATACTCATGGGACATATTTCTTTTAGCCAGGATCAGAACTGGTGATGGTGAGAGGCATCCATCCATTGCACTCCTTATAATGAGCAGAGAGAAAGTGCTGGCTGGCGGCTGTTCTCAGCTGAGCGGCTCTCAAATGGAGTCTTTGAACAAGTTTATGTTGCAGAACGGCATAACCTTTCCTACTGAGGCCATGAGGGAGAAGAGATATTCCCTGAACTGTTCAGGCTTTTTCTCTTCTTGTTAATTTTGAATGCTACCACTATAAGCAGCATTATTTTTATGTCAAGGCAAAAGTCAGGCCTTTGGACTTTGAAATGAGGACTAAATAGGATCTCACTTAGTAGTAGTGTGATAAATAGCATAGAACAGTTGTCTTGTAGCTTGCACAAATTTGAGCAAGTAGAAACAGAAATGTTACAGGCTCTAGGAAGAGACTGAGTAATCTTGAATATGCCAAGCATGCCAAGGTGCTTACTAAATGATAAATGGTATTGACTACTTTAAGGAGGTTATATAAGACACAAGGCCAAAGGGCAGAAGACTTGCCTTGGAGAATATTCTCTTTTTAGTCCCATTGGATGAGAAAAAGGAAAGGAGGAGAAAATTCATCAGATTTAATAGAGACCGATGGAAAGCTAAGACTGTCCTAAGTCTCTTGCTATTTTATGTAATTTTTCTCTAAGCAAAGGAAGATTAGACATTAAAGAGGAGATGATTTTAAGTGTTTTCTGTGGAAATTGAAGAGCCGACCAGCTAGAGAACCATGGAAAGGTTGCTAAAGCAACCACAAAGGCCAGAAAGTTTGACTATCACTAGAGTACATGGTGCTGATCTGCCATGTTTTCCTGAGGTGTCCAGAGACTTCACTGCAAAATCCAAGAGGGTAGAGCCTGGGCACCAAACTTATCCCTGTTGTATGGTGCGAGGGCAGAAGAGCCAGCCTGTGAGGACTATGCAGAACAATGATTCAAGTAAGTGGCTGGAAGGAAGCGAAGACTTCCAAGGAGGAAGTGGGTAAGTCAAAGAACAACCGATCTCTGGGCGGTTGAAATGCATGGGTAATGGTGCTAGTGGGGGTACAGGAAATGTAGGGGGGCATGCCATAAAGACTCTTAGTTGGAAGATAAGATGCTTGCATTTGCCTGCTATAGAGGTGAAAGGGTCAAGAATGACGAGCCAGGTGGTGATAGCACCCACCTTTAATCCCAGCACTCAGGAAGCAGAGATGGGCGGATCTCTGTGAGTTTAAGCCCACCCTGGTCTAAAAAGTGAATTCTAGGACAGCCATGGCTACACAGAAAGACCCTGTCTCGAAAAACAGTAAATGAAACAAAACCAAGGAATGGCGAAGAGCCACAGGCATGGTAATGAACAATTCACAACACCCTGGGAGTGAGTGTCAGAAGAGAAATGAAGATGGAAGTCCCCAAAGGTGATAAAGTCAAGGAGCCTGGAAGTCTGAGTGTTGGTCATCCAAATGGACATCAAGGACCTGTAGGGTTTAGGACAAAGAGGAAGAATTGGTTCAGAGTGCCAAATGTCTGACAAATAAAAGTGAAGACCAAGAAATCAGTAGCTAAGTGTTGTGATGTACAGGAGAGTATCAATGTCCCAAGAGTGGAGCTTTTGTTTGCTTGGCTTGGTTTTGCATTTTAGAAATATCAGACAAGTCATAATCTTGGCAGAGAGGCAACTTCATGCTCACCCATCTTCCTGGACCTGAAATATCTAGAATGCAAGGATACCAGGTCTTTCTTCTTTCTCTAGAGAAAGCTACAAGAGACAAACAGTCTTGGAGAAATGGCAGGCTTCATCTAAGACAAGAACTTCAGGAGCATTTGGAAAAGAAAATGGAGAGAGAGAGAGAGAGAGAGAGAGAGAGAGAGAGAGAGAGAGAGAGAGAGAGAGAGAGAGAGAGAGAGAGAGATTCGCTCATTTAAAATCGCCTTGGTGTGCAAGCTCTAAGGATGTTAGGTTCCAGACACTAAGACACGTTTGTGGATACGGCATAATAAAGGAACTTATATTCTATTGCTCAGAACACATAAAAAATACATGCGCAATATCATTTCGGAGAGTAATATGACATATGAAGAAACAAACAAGGCTATTAAATGGAGGCAGAAGACCGTGTTCAGGAAGTGAAACTTTTTCTTGTTACAAATTACGTTCTCCAAAGGGAAGGGAGGATATCCTGGGAATTGTGTAAATAGTAAGCCCAGAGAGATCGGACTGGATTAATGTTGGCTAGAGTAAATAGCTTTGCTGAGTAGCAGATGGAGGAAAACACATTAAAGTTTACTGATCGTTGCCGTGGGACCGATGGTTTTGCAGAGTCATTACCAGGGTTCTCAGAACTCTTCCTCCACTGTGGCCCCCTGAGAGAAGCTGTGGTCAGCTGTGTCTGCCCTACTTGCTGAGCCTGAAGACCAATGTCAGACGGTTGCAATACCTGGCCACAGGCCCCAAAGGTCACAGAAACACTGGAGACCAGAGCAGACATTCACTGTGTGGGGGTGGGCGGCAGCATGGAGGCTGTCTGCACGCTGCAAAGGAAGCAATGGTGCTCTTGGGAGTTAAGCAAAGGGAAGTGGCTAGTCCTTCAGACATGACACCCAGTGAAGCTTGGAAGAGACCTTTTTAGGGCAAAAGAAAAGGAAGTTTTGCTTCACCGGGCACTAAGCGACATAAGAAACTTTCTTAATAGATCTCTAAACAAGGGAAAAAGAAGATCTGAAACATGCCTGGCACGTAGGGCCAGCCCTGACTGATGGTGAGAAGTAGGAATATTTGAGATGTTCTTGCTCTAGGTGGCCCAGGCACAGTGGCTCCAGACCCTGTAATCCCTGGTGCTTTGATTGGCCACAATGTTGAAACTGTCACCTGGGCTTCAAGGCTTGCTCCCTTGTCTGATTTGCCTCTAAAATAAAACCCAAAGCCTGTCTTTCCTAAGGGTCTCTGATCCCCTGCCTTCCCTTGAGATCATGAAAAATATTGGTCTCTCTAGCTTATGCTCCTCCCTTTAAAATAAATGACCAAATGAACCCATTATTGATTTATTCATTTCTGCCTGTTGAGCACTCATATTCAAGATACTATTGTAATATATTATATATATTATATCTATGTAGTATGCATATGTTATATATATATTACAATAGTATACAAATTTTAATATACAAAAGTGTAACTTTAAGCTGCCAGGAAGTACAGACACTTTGAGTGGCATTGTCAAATAATGTGAATGTTGGTGTACCCTTCATTCCACACTCTCTCTTCTGCTTCAAGACTTCAAACATGCCGTGTAGGTCTTCGTCACTGGGGGACTGTCTTCTAGCATCAGGGCCATGTGTACAGCTGCTAACAGAACATCTCCATTTGGTGCCTCTCACCTGCATCTCAAATACTGCACAGCTGAAAGTGAATTCACCTTCTTCCCACTTCCTTCAGGACCATCCTGCCCCTCTCCCATGCATCTTCTTTCTCAGAGGTGCTTACTGTTTTTCTAATACCCCAGGTACCTAGGCAGCAAAATAAAATATCCCTGGTCCCTTCTATCCCTCCACAGTCAATACTACTTCTTGCCTCAAATAGTTACTGAGTCCTATCAAATCTAGCACCATAATACTTCTAATAGATTCTCCTCCTAGTAGCCAGCATCATTATCTAGAATTTGTCTCCTGATCTGTGGGTCACTGATGCAAGTTCCCACCAAGTTCCTTAGCAATGTCTGGCCTTGTTTCAACCTTGGTCCACACTGCCTCCCACCTAGACGGGTCAATGCCTTTCCTTCAGTGGCTCAGCATATACATTGAGTGCTGACAGGTCCCCCAGGCCATCTCTCGGTTGTCCCCCATCTCCCAGCACTTACACTGTATTTAAGAATAGCCATCATAAAATACTGGCAGGTCCCCCAAGGCCCCATGCTCTCTCACAAGCTCCATCCCACACTTGCTGCCTTTGGCTGCAGGAAATCCTTTCTCCTCTGTGTGTAGGCTAATCATACTCAGATTTCTGAGCTCAATCAAGGTGGCAAACCCTCTGGAACACATGTACACCTTGACAGCCAGCTTATATTGCCCATTTTCTATACAGCTGTAGGTCATGGCTCACTCCCGGCAGCAAAGTTGCCAAACTAGACTGATTTTGGACCCTTTCTAGTAATCTGTCATCAACTTAAGGGTAAAAATTGTGCCCTATGTGTTACTGTAGCCCCGGTGGGCTATTTTTCAGTAGATATTTAATGTAAGTGTGATAAATGACTAAATGAAATAGAAGGAAGAAGGAAGGAAGAGAGAGGCAGGCAGGAAGGGAGGAAAGGAAGGAGGGAGGGAGGGAAAAAAGGTGTATAAGCTTATACTATATGGTGGCGAAGAAAAGCAACAACAGGGGTAAACGTGTCAAGGAAGAAGTGAAAAGTTTTGAATAATCTTTTGGGAAAGGAGGCATTATCCAGACAGAGCAAGGGAGATTTGGACAGAGGCAAGAAAACCCACTGAATTATAGAAATAAGAAAAATGATGAAATGTTGATTCATTTACCAGGATTCCATGATAGGTAATAGAAAGTACTCTAGACGTCTGAAAAGGAAATGTTTTCATGTGAGTAGTTCAGTACTTGGAGAGCCTGCTGTAGAGAACAGCCGTGAGGAATGGTTCCCAGAGGAGTCCTCCAGAACTAGCATTCTGTCATCTACCACTTCTGCATCAGGAAGATGCCTTTACCTGTCAGGTTCCAACTGCCTGCCCCTGGAGCCTGGTTGACTCCACAAAGACACAGCTTTAGCTAGCCTCAGAGTTCAGAGCGCTGCCTCTAGAAGCATGTCATAGAAATTAAAATCTCCATTAAGAAAATGAACAACCCTCCACAGATGATAGTGCATCCTAAAGACACACTGGGAACCTCAAAATGTTTCTTTCTTCTTAGGAGAATTGTAATTGCAGTTGGAACTCTAGCTGCAAGGGACTCTGAGAGAAATGTGGCTGTGTTATCTGGATGTTTTCTCTCCCAAAGGCTTGCATGCTGGAAATCTGGGCCCCAGTGAGAAGGTATTGAGGTAATGGAGCCTTAAGAGGTAGATTGTAGGGCCTGACCTCTCAGGAATGCATTAAATGCCGTCTGGCTGGAATGGGTTTATCTCTTGGGACTGGATGCATCGGCATGAGGATGGGTTGTCATTAGTGAGCCTGGCTCCAGGCTGCTCCCCATACTTGCTCTCACGATGCTGACTCCACCTGCTGTGAATCCCTCACTGCAGAGAAGCAGAAGCCAGGGCCACACTCTTGCACCCCCAGAACGATAAGCAATATCAATTTACATTCTTTATAAAGTATCCAGACTTAAATATTTTTATAGCAAATAAAACAAAAACAAAACATACAAAGACAATGGCTGGTTTCCAGGCACTATAGGAACTAACTAAAAAGCTGCTAAAAGACTTTGGGAGGCATCAAGCTACCATTTTTTTAGTATGTTTTCCCACATTTGCTGTGGTGTAAGAAGAAGAAACAACTTGCATGTGAAAGTAGAGAGCCTAAAGCGGTATTCAGGGCCATTTCTTCCTTGTCCAATTGGAATAGGTTCTCTAGACATGGTTATACTATTAAGCCAATGTTTTTGCCTCCCTCTCCAAGGAAGTCTGTGTACTTTTTTCTTGGTTTTTACTTTGCAGCTGAGCACCCAGCTTAGCATCAGGGTATTTGGGTATAGTGTTTATGTGACTTCTGATTCACAAAGACAGACTGCTATTCACTGTGTGGGGAAGCAGAAGATTTGCCCCTCTATGAGTCATTCTTCTCTGCAATTATGTGATCCCGGTCGTGGTGAATAAGAGTGGTCCCCATAGGCTCATATATTTGAATGCTTAGTAACCAGGGAATGTCACTGTTTGAGAAGGATTAGCAGGTCTGGGATGTGTGGCCGTGTTGGAGGAAGTATGTCACTGGCAGTGGGCTTTGAGGTTTCAACCAGCACTATGTCTGACTGTATGCCAACATGCTCCCTGCCATGATATTGTGTCGTGGCATTTCTATTGTATTGTAATAAACTGGTCAGCTTTAAGCCATGCAGTAGTAACACACATCTTTAATCCCAGTAGCCACACTAGTTGCCATAAAAACCAGGCAGTGCATGCCTTTAATCCCAGTGGTGCACACCTTTAATCTCAGAACTGTAGAAGATTATAAAATGGGAGGAAACAGATCTTAGAGACAGTCTCATTCTGAGATTCCTAGAGGCAGGACCTCCATTTTCAGACTGAGGTCAAGGTAAGAGCCAGTGGCTGGCTGCTTTGTTTTTTCCGGTCTTCAGGTTGAAGTTCAATTTCAATCCTTGATTTTTTTATTAATCATGCTTCAATAATGAACTAATCCTCTATAACTGTAAGCAAGCTCACAATGAAACCCTTTCTTTTATAAGAATTGCCTTGATCATGGTGTCTCTTCACAGCAATATGTTCAGTTTCAAACCAGAAGCAAATGGCTGGGGTGCCTATTTAACATATCTAAGCTGGACCTGGTAGCCAGGTTCTCCCAGCATCCCTCAGTCCCTACCTGTTACAGGGCGTGGCTCACATACCCTGCTTTCTACATAGAACTCTCCAGCCCAGGGGCTGGGCTACCATTTCCCCAGAGGCTCTCCCCTATAGAATCCAGACATTGTGGTTACCCACCCTTTTTGTACCTTTGGCCTCCTGGCTACTGCACCTGGTTCTCTTCTATCTTCCCATCCCCCTCCTCTTCTCCCACATGACCCAGCTCAGCCTGGTCCTGTCCACTCTGAACCCCCCTGATGTCCCTGCTTCTGACTGTGCTCTCCCACAGATCTACAATAAACTGTCTCCTCCACCATAGCTAAGGGCAGTCATGTCCTCCTTTCTTTTTTCTTTTTTCTTTTTTTATTCATAATAGAATAGTAACTAATACACTGGTCAAGCACTCCCACATCCTGGATCTCATTTGGTAAAATCACCTATATAAAAATCCATATACCAGCCACTACACATCACCATGGAGAGCTTAAGGCTTTCTGAGTCTCTGTGCCACCCCATCAACTTCAAAGTCCTTAACAGAAACACACACTTTTCCTATCTTGGCTCACTTGTCCAAATTCTCCCTACCGTCCAGAGAGGAGGGAAAGTTTGGTTCTTTCATGACAAGACACATAATGCAGAACTGTAATCCGGTTCCAGAAGACAACCATATTCTAGCTGGACAGCAGAGTATCCTGACTTGCATCCCTCCAAGACTTGGCCAGTGAGAGATTTATCTTCTTCTTAATGAGAAGCATGCACAGTTAACGGATCATGAGTGAAAAAGCCGCTGCGCCAGGAAAACATGCATCATTGTGCATGTTTTTACCATTTTACCTCCTCCCGAACACCAGTAACTGTGAAATCATAACTTTAAGATGCTAATTAAACGATTTTCTGCTGAATATTAGCACAAACACACAGCCATACTACTAAAACATATAAGCGTCACGATGGGAATTGTCATTGTCACGAGGCTGGATTTAGAACTACCATGAACATACATGTCTAGGTGTGTTTATGCGAGCATCCAGAGAGGTTTAACTGAAGAGGGAAGACTACTTCCGAATGAAATCAGTGCATCTGGTGGGCTGGGGTCTGGAGCGAATGCTAAACTCCGCACCAGCATTCATCTCTCTCTACTCCCTGACTATGGCTGCCATGTGATCAGCTGCCCCCCACACAATTGTCCCCATGCCTTTCCTGTCATAGTGAACTGTATCTACCTTGAACTACAAGCAAAAACACAAGCCCTTTCTTCTTTCCTTCCAAGTTGTTTCGTGTCTGGTTTTATTGTGACAGCAGTGAGGAATGTAGCTAACACAAGTATTCGGAGATCTGAAGTCACCTCCGATAACACCAAAGACAGCCACGCTGCCCTATGGGATTACCAGTGCACACTTGGTGTATTGATAATGTTAGTATGCCAAACCAGTTAGTAATAGTTCATGTATAGCTGTCTATTGGAGTCCTATTGAACAAGCAATAGAAGTAAATTTAATTGCCTTTAAACAAGAATTCATTGACCTTTTTCTAAAAGAATTTTTTAAACTATCTGACAATTTCCAGAAAGTTTTTTGGGAAGGCTGAAGAATTGGCTTAGAAATGGTCAGAGGTTAAGGGGGGAGAGTTTTAGGTCCTGAAAGAAAATCCAGAGAGCAGAGAGAGAAATCACTCACAGAGGGGCATTCCTCTCTGAATACTGTTCTTCCTTAACAACCAGAAAATGAGACTCCGTGGAAGGCAGATACATTCGTATGCATCCGCCAAGGGTTCTCCCAGGGAGGCAGGAGCGGATAAGATGCACAGACTATAGGAGGAGTTGGGATGATGCAGCCGTCACCAAGTGGACTCATTAAGGAAGGTGGGTGCTTTAGAAGCCAGTGTGGAGACAGTGAAGGAAGTGACCCTTTTCTGCTCACAATAGGGGCCATGCTCCGTACCCCCACACCAAAAGATGAATTAACAAAACAAAAGCACAATGAATCTATTTGATCAAAATTTGAAAATCAAAAATTCAGAGTAAACTGATCATTTTTTAATTAGTTTAATCATAGGTTTCCATACGGTTTTTTCATATATCCTTAGTTTTGGTTAGCCCTCCTCCATATGCCACCCGCCCCACTTTCCCATCTCCATCTAAACTTCTACCTCCAGCATCCTCTCTCCGTACTTTCTTATAGCATGTGCTCTGCCCTCCCCCATCTCCCTGTCCCCCTCATGGGTTCTTTTATAACTTTCTTGGCTCTGTATACACACACCCAAACTTAAATAGCCAACTCTACAACTACACGAAGCTGATATAGGCACAAGGGTGAGAGCTGTCGACGCTTGTTGTGATTGGCTAATCTTCCTTGTCAACTTGATGACAACTGAAATCAGCTAAGCCCAAACAACTGGACACACCTATGAGGGATTCTTCTTAATTGGATCATTTGAGGTGGAAAGACCTACCCTAAATCTGGATGATTTGAGGTCAGGGGAGCCACATCTTCTTGTGGCAGCCCACATTAAAAGACACCAAAGAAGGAAGTGTTATCTCTTTGCCCACTCCCCCAACATCTAGTCTTGTGAAGGGAAAAAAAAAACCCTATAGGATCCTTGGCCTTTCTATCGGGAGACAGTCATTATTGAATTATTCAGCCTACAAGCAGTTCTAATAAATCTTCCATATATATTCATTCTATCAGTTCTGTTCCTGTAGAGAACACTATATTGGTGTTTCTGAACCTAAGTAACCTTAGTCTGGTGTTTTCCAATTCTACTCACTTATCTAATTTTTTTCTTTACAACTGGGTACATTTCACTGTGTGTATATGTACTGATTTCCATCTTCCATTCACATCTAGGCTGATTCTACTTCCTGGCTGTAGTGAGCAGAGCAACAGTGAACACAAATGAACAAGAATCTCTATAGCAGGACATGGTGTCCTCTGGGTTTGCTCTCAGGTGTGGTGTAGCTGTGTCGTATGGAAGCTTTCTAAGAAATATCTACACTGATTTCCATAGCAACTGCACTAGTTTACACTCCAGTCGACGATGATAAGGTCAGCAGGAAGTATGAACAGCTGGAGAGAAAGCGTGGTTAGGTGAGGTGTCTGATCTAATGATGCTACACTAAGCAGGAAACCAGTTGTATCGAGATTCTACTTGGCCTCTGTGCAGAATTTCTTCCTCTAAAAGATGATGCAGGACCTCTCCCAGAATGGGGAGGGGATCTTGTGCCCTAGAGTCAGACAAGGTGTGTCAGTGTTTTCTTGTGGTCACCGTTAAGATGGGAAGCTAGAGGGGAGGGGATTATACTTTAAATTTTACGGCTTATTGGGGAGGAAATGGGTTCTCATTTCTATGAGTGTCTCATCTTGAGAAAAATAAATTCTAGCTGTTTGGGCTTGCCTTGTGGGGGAAGAAAGCTGAGCAAGAGGCAGGAGAACAATAGAATCCCAGAATGAAACTGCACCTTGAGTTAATGCTTTCTGAGCACCCCATTCACGGGAGACGGCAAATGGACGGATTTTCTCTGAGAGTCTAAGGGGAGCATATTCTTAATGCCACCTTGATTTTAGCTCACTGACACCTACGTGACTTCTAACCTACAGAACCGCAAAGGGGCAGATTGTTTAAGACGTGACTTCTACGGTAATATGTCAACAGCAGCAATGGGGACAGGAAATGGGTGATCTGTGAAATAGGGCAGCGAGAAGAATGGGCTTGTCTGGGGAGGCCAGCAGCTGGGTGAAGACTTTTCTGCACTCTGGGCATCACGTGCCCAGCAGCTGGGACATTTGAGGACACTGTGAAACAAACAGCAACACGTTAAGAGGAAAGGAGGTAAATGTTATTAATTTCAGTAATCACTTTCAAGGCTCGTGACTCTTTACCAAAGCTGTCTTAATTGACTCTCACGACATCCAGGAGGTGGCTTGTTTTATTAGACTCTGCCAGGTTAGTGGCCTGGGTAGGGAGACAGGGTTAAGAAATTGGATCATAAAACCACAGCGCGTCACAGCAGATAGGGTCGAGACCACCTGACCCCGCCTGGTTCCAGACTGAGAGACTTTCATCACTATGTGATGTTCTGCCACACCTATTGTACATTCAGGGAGGAAGTGAAAGAATCCTGACACATGACCCAGATCTTCTCAGCTGCACAGAAGACAGGGGAAACATCATCACAACAGGTATTAGAGGTGATACTTTCAGGGGCCGGTGGAGACACTAAAGCAACAGTAGTGGGAAAGAAGATGGATCTCCTTCAACTGGAGGAAATGCTTCACAGAAGGAAAATTTCCCCACGTTGTTAGATCACCAGCTCCAAGACCAGCAGTGTTTCAGATGATGTCAGCAATGACTCATCCTCGGGCCAAAGGAGGGAGAGGCGGGCTGGGCCGATAGGGGATCTGACTCCCTCACCCCCCCCCGCTGCATCTATTCCTGGGTTTCCTCACTGTTGGGGAAATTGGTGTGCCAAGCAATTTCTCTAATGTTTCAGGTCTCCAAGGAGACAGGAGAGGAATGGCTTATGTCTAGACTCAGGCGTTGGAGTCTAGATGGCTTACAGAATTGAGGTCATCTGGGTCTTCTCCCTGTTCTTTGGTGCAAGACTGAACTGATGGCCGGAAAACTTGGTCTTATTCTTCACCAGTGTCTCCCACATCTAGGTGCCTGCACAACTCTTGCTGGGTTCTTAACACTGGCCAATAGCCTTTGGAAAGATGCTCTTTCTTACTTCCGTGGACTGGCAAAGAAACAGAAGTCCAGAGAGACTTAGTAGCATGTTTGGGGTTAAGTGGAACAACTAAAATTTGAAACTAAGCTCACCTAACTCCAAAATCTCTACTTGATTCATCTTTATAGTGGTTCTGATTTATAGAAACTCTCAATCACAATCAGATAGGTTCATAGGAAGATACAGCAAAACTTAACAGCAAAAGGGGCGTGGGAACCCTAACAGGAGGCTCCAAGATCAATAAAGAAAAACAAGTCCATAGGCTTCTCAGGGAAAGTGTCTGACCAGCCAGCTACTTCTGGCAGAAGGACATAGACAAAGGTGGGCCATGTGGATGCATTTGGGAAGCATGAGTAGGCAGAGGTCGATGATGACAGTGAGTCAAGGGCGTATGACGTCAGGGGCTGCTGTTGACATAGATGACGATTGCAGAGTCCGTGGAAAGAAAACCCTCACGCTTCTCCGAGTCTTGGAACCACACTGAAAATACACAGTTTCTCATCGGCATTTGAGAGGCGGGGCTAATTTGTCATCATGCTCCGTGATTATGTTGCTCATTAACTTCACATCAGGGTAGCTCTGATGGTGATGTTGGTTTCCTTGGAAATGTAAACTGTTGGAACATAGTCAAGACCTCACAGTGTATCACCCATGCAATATGGTCATCCTTTCATGAGGCATAGCCATGTGCTCAGAAATAAGGGAAAATCTGCACACTGCTTCCACAGCCTCCAAGAACTGTGCACCTCAGAAATCTTCCCTTTTTAAAACCCCTGTTGGGTGATGTAACAAGTTGTTTCGTATTTACCCCTCACTTTTCATAACTGAACATTTCAAATAAGTGCATACTTTTCCGAAAACACAGCTTGCTAATTAACCATCCTTATTTTGTACACTGAGTTTTTCTCTAGTGTTTTACTGTTTTCATCTGTGGTGAGCCAATCATGTGTGCTTTACCTTTTGGATTATTTTCTGTGTAAGTGTTCCTGAAAATGGAATAGACATATCCATGCTCCTTCCCTTTGGAATGTTTAAGATACATTGTTATTTTAGCCAGTCTTTTATTATTAAAATAAGATGCACAGTTCAGGCAAAATGGAGCAATGCTTTGAAGAGTGTTGCTACATGTCATAAATCACCATTTGAGGAAGTTAGAACAGTGATAGCCTACAGCTGGCATAGATTTTACTGAAAAAAAAAACACTTTTTCTAACTTTTGCTGATTTACTAGATATGAGGGTTTCAGTATTGCTCTTCTGTTTATGTCAGAATTCAGCATTTTCTATATTTCTATTTTTATCTGAATTCTACTTTTTGTACACTTTCTTTGTTCACTTACTGAAATTTCATGGTTTTTTTCTTTCCAATTTGTGATTTCAAATTATATGTAATGAAGATGGACACTAAAAAGAAATCCCACACTACCTCAGAATTGAGTATAATAAAGGATTGTTTAGAGGTAGACTCACAGATCACAGTTGTCTGTTTGAATGGGGAACAGCAATCGAATCCCTCAGCTGGAAGAGAATACACACATGCTTTACATCGGTATTTATAGTATAAGAGGCCATGCCCAAGTGGGCGGGTAACTTAAAGGCTACCGGCTGTAGGATTTCAGCCTATATATATGGCATTGTTCTTTCTTTAAATCCACATAGAAGGAAAGTGGACTGGAAATAAGAGCAGTAAGAACTAATGAAGAAAGATACAAATGATTCTCTTATTTTCATGAAGTTCCCAGAAAGTAGTGACTTTTAAACACTTCTGAGATTGCACACACTTTTGGAATATAGGTTTTTTTTTTATCCTCAAAATGAGCCAGACATATGAGGCCCTGGGTTCCTGAAATGTCTCTACAAAACCTCTCAGGTTTAGAATCATTGCTGAACTTCGGGCTGTGTTTGTGTCTTGGTCATTGTTCTGTTGAGAGATGGCTCAAGGCTTAAGAGCATTTGGTGTTCTTCCTAAAGATTGGCTCCCGCTTCACAACCATCTGTAACTTCATCTCCCAGGGATCTGATGTCTCTGGCCTCCAGGACACCTCAACTCCCATACACATAGCCACCCGCAGGCACACATACCTACACATAATTTTAAAAAATAATAAAAGCAAGTCTTTAAAAACAAGGCAAAGACGTTTGATGTTGACCTCTACCTCAATACATGAATACATGTGCACACACTGATTAACATATGTATATATACATTAACATATGTATACACACACATACATACACATATGGTTCATATCATTACCCTCTATGCTTTTGTGTGTGAGAAAAGTTCCATTACTAAAAGATTTCCTTAGGGGGTGGGAGATGTGGCCAGTAAAGCCATGAGCAACAAACACTTGGACCTAGAAAGTAGCGTTAATGGCAGAGACACAGGACACTAGCTAGGTTCACTTCTGGACCAAACAATTTTTTTTTGGCCACTGCTGCTTATATCATTTAGCTAGTTACTTGAGCAAACAATATCTTTGACTCTATCATCCGAATTTCTTCTTCTACACCTCGCTGCCCTTGTGATCTGATTTTGCCCTGGAGGACATTCCTCCTCGGTGTTATCTTTGCTGGCAGATTCTCACAGTCACACACCCACTTGTAGGTTTGTGCCTGATAAAAGAGCTGCAAGCCATCTGAACCTCAGCATTAGGGGAGATGGCCCAGTGGTCACGTGTGATTGCTGGGAAAGCATGAAGACCCAGGTTCAAATCATCAGTACCCATGTTAAAAGCTGGCGTGACTGCGCTTATCTGTAACTTGAGTGTTGCACGGGTGAAGACAGGAGGATCTCTGGGACTTGCTGAATGAGAACCTAGCAGGACACCCCTCATCCTCCTTTTTGGCCTGAGCATGTAGTGTGTGCACACATTCACACACAGAGACACACAAAGAATAAATGCAAAAGTTTTCTTTAATGAGAAAAGATGAATCAGGTATGGTGGCACG
>JAQHUG010000174.1:2490507-2569866 GCA_028555095.1 Dicrostonyx torquatus | reverse complement strand
ATTCTCTCCTCTCTTCCCCCTGCCACAGGTGCCTTGGATGAGATTTTAATCCCATAAAACAAAGCCAGGTGACACCAGGGTTACAAGGGTAACACATGTCCATTCCCTGCAAATGGAATTTCTGCTGACAATCCCAGAAAACTGCAGGTTTTCAGCTGAGACCAGAGAAAGCCCTGGGATCCTTTTGTGTTTATTTTTAATTATGAGTGTATATGTGGGGGTGGGGCTGTACACATGTAAGTGTAGGTGCCTGAGAGGTCCATCAGATCCCTAGGTAGTTGTGAACGCTCCAATGTGGGTACTGGGAACTCTCCCTCTGGAAAGCCTAAGTGCCCTTTTACCACTGCGACCCCTGTCCTAGAACCCAGCTGTTGAGAAGCTCCAACAAGACTCTGCAGTGAGGGACTCTGTCTCTTTCCGTGTCACCATAATTTCCCTGTCTTCCAACCTGCCTGACTCAGACCTTAAAATTCAAGCACGATGTCACCTCTCACAAAGTTTGTAGTTATCAGATTCGGGATTACCGTGACTATGTTTGAAATATTTAAAGCAAAAAAGTAAGCATGATAAGATAAAGATAATAACCTGAGCCAAGCAGTGGTAGTGCACTCCTTTAATCCCAGCACTTAGGAGGCAGAGGCAGGCAGATCTCTGTGAGTTCAAGGCCAGCCTGATCCTCCAGGATAGACAAGGCTATGCACAGAATCCCTGTCTCAAAAAAGCAAAAACCCTGAAACATTTGAGAAAAAAATTAAACAAACTTCTTATAAGTAATGTAATTGCTGAAATTACACTTAACATAGAATGGTTTAAGCAGTAGGTATTAAACATGAAAAGAAAACCTGCTGCATAAGAAGAATTTAAAAATTCACAGACTGAAGAACCAATTTACAGAGCCTAGAATTGTACAAAACTTTCACAGAGAAGGATAAGCAAGAATAAATTTACTCACAGATAACTTAGACTGAATCTGTAGAACACCAAAGTTGAAGAGATTGCTTGTCAGAAAGGTATGCTGACCAATGACTCCCCATAGCAATGGAAGCCAGGAGATAGTTGAAGGCCATCTTCCACATGCTTCAAGAAAAATTAACTGTTATTAGCAGAACAATAGTAGAGAAATGATCCTTCAAGAAGCAATATATATATATATTTCCAGACAGACAGCACATGCATTTTTCTCCCAAAGAAATACCCAAAGGATGTTTCTAAGAGGACATACTCTCCAAAGAGGAGCATATCCATTCTTTCTTAGAGCTTTATAACAAACTGCCACAGAATTGGCAGCTTAAAATATTATAAAATGGGCTGACATGGCTCACCGGCTCGCTGGAGGCTCCTGCCTCCAAAGCCTTGGTTCAATCCCTGGAACCCCCATGCTAGAAGGAGAGAACTAACTCCTTCAGGCTGTCCGGACCTAAACACACACACACACACACACACAACACCCATACTCGCCTCCACACAATAAATAAATGTTATTAGAAGTTTAAAAAAATACTGTCGTATAGTTCTGAAAGTCAGAAATTGAACACAAGCCTGACTAAGTTCTGTCAACAGGGCTCTTGGCTATGTGAGAGACCGTCTATCTTTCTACCTTCCAGAGGGAACCTGCATCTCCTAGTCTGTGGGACCTTCCGTCATCGTTAATATCAAGGGTAGTTCTCTCATCATCTCCCCAGTGACTCTCTGACCCTTCTGCTCTTTTCCCCTGCACTGTGGATCATCGTTATTAAATCAGGCACACCCAGGTAATCTCAGACAACTTTCCTACTTCAAAGTCACCTGAGTGAAAACTTAATTCTCCCCTTGCTGTGTAACATAACCTGGCGTAAGCCCCCGGGATAGTATGTGGATTTGCTGGAGATGGGAGATATGGTGGTTTGGATGAAAATGACCCCATAGACTTAATATCAATAATTGGTAATTGGGACTTCAAGAAACTAAAAGTTTCTTTACAGCTTGTTTTAATGTCCAACATCCATAGCCGCAGGGAAAAAGCGAACCAAAGCTACACTGAGATCTCTGCTCACTCCAGTCAGAACGGCTAAGATCACAAAAATAAATGACAGAAAATGCTGATAAGGATGGGGAAAGGGGAACCCTTGTTCACTGATGATGGAAACAGAAGCTGATGCGGCTACTATGGAAATTAGTGTGGAGGTTCTTCAAAAAGCTAAAACTAGGTATACCACATGATCCAGCTACAACGCTCTTAATCATATAACAGGACTCCATCAACTACCCTGGAGATGGCTGCTCATCCCTGTTCATTGCTGCTGTGTTTATAATAGCCATGAAATGGAAGCAGCCTAGATGGCCACCCACTGATGAAAGAACAGGGAAAGTGTAGTATATTTACACAGTGGAGTATTATTTAGCTATTAAGGAAATTGGAACTATAAAATTTTCAGGAAAATGGATGGAGCTAAAACAATCATTCATGGAGATAACAGCCCAGGCCAGAAAGGCAAATGCCACATGTTTGTCTCATTCATGGATGCTGGCTTTGAGTCGTCAGACATGCGCATTTCATTTGGAATACTCATAGAGGTCAGGGAATTGCTAAGAGCTATGGGGAGAGACTTTATGGGAGGGGAGAGAGACTGTCCTTGCATAAAGAGTAAAAGAGGAAATAACACAACAAGAAGGGTTAAATTGGAGTGGGTGAGGGTAGGGTAGAGGAGGGGGTGTAGGAAAGGATAAATAACACTAAAGACCTTTTAAGAAAGCTGTGCAGAAATCTACTGCTGTTGGTATATTTGTAGATAAACATGGAGAGATAGCTACAGAGAGATAAAATGAACTTACCTACGGCAGGACGACAATGTCCCTACTAAGAAGCAGGGGTTAACAAATAAAAATCCTGGTGTCAGGAACTGGTAACCTCTTCTGAAGTTATTGATCAGTAAGGTGGCATAGACCCCAGACTCTACAGGCTATTGCCAAAGTTCTGGGTTACCCTTTAGAATTTGACAGTTGCTGAAGACACCACATACCTGAGCCATAGAACATGGAGAAATCAAGCTGATACTGATCTCGAAAAGATACTGAACAATAAAAAAAAAAAAAAACCAACTTATGGAGGTTTTTTTGAAATCATCATCCCACATTTCAAGTTATACTACAGAGCTACAGTAATAAAACAATGTGGTCCTGGCATGAACACACACATTTTGGTCATTGGAATAGGACTGAGGACTCATATATTTACATTCTACAAGACACCTGACTTTTGACCAAAAAAGGTCAAAGTGCACACTGGAGAAAAGACAGCATCTTCAGTAAATAATGCCAGTCAAACCGCTATTCAAAGAAAAATGAAGCTTTCTTCTTAACTCTTAGTCTGCACAAAACTCAACTCCAGATGAGTCCAGGATGTCAACATAGCATTAGATACCTGAATCTGACAAACTAAGAAGTAGAAAAGGTGTGTGAACTCATTGGCACAGGGAAGGGCTTTCTGAACAGGACTCTGGTAATACAGGAACTAATATCTTTAGAAGTGTTCTCCCCATGGCCAAGGATACCCAGATGTCTATAATCCCCAAGACCATAATCACCAGGAATCCCCATTCCTGCCCGTCTTTCTTCATGCTGGGGCACTGGATTTCAGGCTTCTTGGGTGTTCTCGGCATCCTGCACCAGAACACTGGTCTCTTCTGAGCTTCGGAGCTTTGGGTCATTGGCCCGAAAGAGAGTTCTAGGGTAGGCAAGGGGAGGTTGAGGTACCTGATTCCTCCCCAGGTACCTAGGGTTAGGTCACCAGAGAACTCTCCAGTCTTGAATGCTGACCAAACTGTGAAGCCTAGTCTGTTCTGCTGAGTGGCCTCGGTGTCTATACCAGGCCTTAGCTTCCTGTTAATGTAGACTCGTTCTCCAGTTCACACCTGTGCCCATGTTAGCTAAGCCCATCTAATCTTTCTCCTATACCTTCAGAAAACTGGTCCTAGGAATCTTTGTGGATATCAGAACCCATAGATACCAAACCTTATATCAATTGACAAAGTTCAATTAAAACTTGTGCACATCTTCTTGTATACTTTAAATCCTCTCTCTATATATAATACTGAATGCAACATAAATGTTATATACATAGTTACTTTGCATTACCTAGGGAATAATGACAAAAAGTCACTATGTGTGGGGGGGTCTATGCATGGTGTGTGTTCATTTGTGTGAGTTCAGGCATGTACACAATGACACACATGTGGAGGTCACATATCTGGGGTGATGGTTCCTGCCTTCCACTCCATTTTTTGAGATAATATATCTTGTGTTTGCCACTGTGTATGCCAGGTCAACTGGCCAGCCAGCTTTTAGGTGACTCTCCCTTCTCTGCCTCCCATGTGTAACAATAGATGTGCTGGGATCGTAGATGTGCATTAGTGTATCCAGTTTTATGTGTGTCCTGGGGATCCAGACTCAGGCTCACATGTTTGCCCAGCACGTACTTTACTGACTAAGTCATCTCTCCAGCCCCCAGAGACAATTAAAAAACTATTTTTCTGACCCATCGTTGATTGAATCTACAAGTGCAGATCCTGTCTCCATATACACAAAAGGCCAATCGCAGTGAATGCTTACGCATGTCACTTCAGGTCTCCCCACAATTCACCCCGACAATGAGGTGACAAGAGTCTGACCTTCCTCTTACAGATGTTGTCACCAAGATGCAGTTGACAAGGTTGAGATGTGCGCCACTGCACACCGGAGCCTGCCTTCCACGTGAGTCCTGTTGCCATCACAGAAATGCAGGCTCCTCCACAGCCTGCAGGCTCCCCTCCCAGCCCGGCTTCCGAGTTTTTGCAAAGCTGCCATTTGTGGAGTTTCCAGATTTGCAAAAGTAGTTCCCGATTATTCACCAACACACGTTTCTCCGCAAAGGTTCCTTTCTAATTCTAGTCAAGGCTAAGAGACCTAGGCTTTCTAGCTGGGTGAGCCCAAGCTAAGGAGAGCAGGAAGTAAGGGCCCCATGGGAAGTCCCTGCGGTTAGGAGTGCCCAGGCAGGGATCCTTTCTCACCTCAGGTTCCCAGTACCTCCCAGGCCCATGTCAGGCCTAACAGAGAGGCACTGGGAATGAGTCTAGATCAATGCACAGAGAAGGGGAAAGGAAAAGGTCCTGACCAGATCACTCAGTCAAGTGAGAGTGAGCTGCCCTGCCCCATCAAAGAGGCAAACTTACTTACAGGAGGAAGGATTACAAGCAGCAAAATGCTTGCCTGCCCTCTCCTTCACCTTGACATTAAAGCATTGCCTGGAGCAATGCCTTGTTTAAGATCACACAATTTATAAAGCATTTTATAGTTTGCATATCAGTTATCTTTCTAGCCAGTCAAGTCTAAGACAGGGCAGGGAGCATCGGGTCTAATTTATTTCTATCAAAGTAAGAACGACGTGGCCCGACTCTCTAAGAGTCGCTGCCATCCTGGAGAGCAGCCCCAAGGATCTCTTGCTATTGTTTCCCACCTATAAGCTGGATGGTTATTAAGTACACGCGAGTTGTCTGCTCCCTGGTGGGAGGCCATGAAGGCATGAAGCCAGAACAGGTTGCCTCTGAATCGCACAAGAGGAACAGGGATCAGAGACTTGGTAAACGTCCAGAGAAAGTTGAGAGAATGCATCTGGCCTTCTGGAGAGAGTCTTGGCAATGGTCCAGATGTGAGGTAGGTGCAAGCAGAGATGGAAAATGGGGTGAACACCCTAAGTGATGCTGCGACCACCCCTGGGGGTCTGCACAGGGCTCAAACCATACAGGTCCCAGCCCAAGTCCTTTCCCTTGCTGTTCCCCGTGATTATAACATTCTTGCCCTTCCCCAGTTCAAATACTACCTTTCTCAGAGAGACCTTCCTGACCTCTTTTTCTAAGATATGTCTGGGTCCCTCAAAGGCACCTCACACTCTTGATTTATCCTTCAGCCCTTATCCCCATAAGAAATTAGCTTATTTCACTCCTTCCACCACCCCCCCATTAGAACACATGTGGCCTTGTCTGGCTTGCTGCCAGTGTTTGTGAGACCACCTCACAGGCAGGACTAAGTCAAGATGGATTTTGAATAAATATATGCATACATAGTCTGTTTGGGGGGTGAGACAAAGGTTCCACCTCATAAATCCAGCTCATTCCCCACATGTGACCTCCAGTTCTATGTAGATAAGAACCAGTTTGGCTTCTGCTAACCTGAGTCACCCCTCTGGAAGCTGGGCCTGGCTTGGCATCTGTCGTCAGCGACCCACCTCCTAAGGCTGACTGGCCCAGTGTGGGTGTATGGGAGGGGCCAGCTCCCCCCCCCTTATTCTGCTTAGGTGGCTGGGAAGGAGGGGTGGTTCCACTCTGGGAGGGTCAGTGACAGAGGTGCTGGCCGGGTGCTCCTTTATATGTGGCACCTCTTCCTGGAGTGAGACGCTGGAAGACAGTGGGAAACCTCGAGTCCTGTCCTGCTCTCCCATGGCTTCAGGTAAGCTTTTTGAAGTTGTTTTGTCTGTTTAAAAAATAAGGGCAGAACTGTCTACCACTAGTGTTGCCAGTGCTGGATGCCAAGGGTGTGGAGCCCTCGTCTATCTGGAAGACCTGGATAATGGAAGGCCACAGCATCCCAGGAAACCACCCAGGTATGCTGGGGCAGAGGGGGCGTGCCCATTATGAGAAGAGTCACTAGAGGTGTTGGCCATTCTCCACTGTTTATAGAAACAGGAAATGGATGAAAAGTCTCCATAAGATGGAGGAAAGAAGTGTGTGCTTAATGGGAACTATTGATAGGAAGCACCCTTCGTCCACAGGCTGGAGAGGGAGGTGGAAGGGTGGGATCTGCAGAGAGTTAAAGAATTGACATTAGACAACTCCAGAGATGTTGGTCAGAGAAAAGGCAAGCTCAGCCATGTTCTAGCAATGGATATTATCTGTGGTGCTCTGATTAACTATACCGACAAAAACTAACAAAATATAGGTTGCTATCTCTGATCAGAACATATTTGGTGCAAATAAATCTTAGGATTGTTGTCTGAAGGTTCAGTCTCTAATTTCAGTTTAGCTCTTGCTGAACCAACCATTTATTGGGGGAGGTGGTGTCTCTCTACTCTTGATGGAAAAAGCTGGCAAATCCTTGGAAGGACATGAACACTTCCATGGTGCTTGCTCTAAGCCAGGCACTCTGCAAAGCTCTCAGGTGGCTTGTGTATTTAGTACTCACAATGCCTATGAGGAAGGACCTTAGCAGAAGAGGAAATAGATGGAGAAAGATGAAGTAATTTGCCCAAGGCCACAAAGCCAGTATTAGGGGAGAAGCTAGTATGACTGTGGATAAGTCTATCTCTAACCCACTGCCCTGTGCCATGGGGACAGTGGTTGGGTGAGATCACAGAGTGGAAGTGCTTTGTTGGGAGCATGGAAAAAAACAAACAAACACATCCTCTCCTTTGCCCCAGTGAGTGCCTTATCTCTTATGGAAAGTGTGACAATGTTAGATGCTCTTGCATGTTTTCCAAATGTGGTGAAACAGAACGCTGGGGTCATTTTCAGACAGACAGAATCTTATTTTAAAATAGTTTATTCCAAAATATTTAGAACTGGCAAACACATAGGGGCTCCATGCTTGTGAGCATGGGTTGGGTTGAATTTGGAAATCAGTGCCAACAAGCCCAAAATGGGCACCACAGTCCCTGGAAGAAGGAATCAGAAATGTCCTCAAGAGCCAAAGAGATGGCAGCTTCCAACTGTGGTCAAACAGAGAGCAAGGCCCTAAGAATTGAGAAATTACATGTGTGGTTTGATAGGGGGATGAGAGAATGATGGCGGGAAAACGCAGGTACCACTTGCCTCTCTGGGCCTTTGCTTTCTCTCTGTCCACGGAGTCTCACCACTTACATCACAGACGATGTTTCTAAAGAAAGAGGATAAAGAGGTGGAGGAAGAAATGATGAAGGAAAGAACAAGCCCTGTGTTAGGACCTGCATTCAAAAATAGTTCTAAAATACTAAATGTCAACATCGTCTTAAGATGAATGGTTTAGCTTGAAATGAGTCAAAGGTGGATTGGTATTTACTGTGGTCTCTTCCTGGCTGAAAAACTCATTTTTGGATTTTGTTTACTTTTGAGTTATCTATTTGTCTGTCTTGTTCATCATCTATGAATTTCTCCATCTAGCTATCATCTAAACCACCTATCCTCTATCTAAACGGATCATGTCTCTGCCAGTAAGAAAAGATAACTTGGCAAGAGACAGTCACTAAGACAATTGTGTTTGCAATTTGTGGCATTGCCCACCAGGGGTACAAGCTCATTTTAACAGATCACAATTTAGAGAGAGTAAAGGACTGAGGAGTTCACTGAGAATCAGAATATTCAGTAATAAAGCTAAAATAGTCTCTGGCAAACAAAGGCAATTTGTCATTCTAGTCCGTAGTCAGGTGAAGTGGCTTTCACTACGGCCTATACAAGGGTTTAGAGTCACTTTTTCCTTACATCCCAAATGTTTCCCCATATCATTAAGCAATTATGAACTAACCAGTTACTATATAAGGTATAAGTTAGAGCCAAAAATAACATCAAAGAATGGGTGGATTTCAACTTGTGTTAACCTTGCAATGAAGCAAAGAAAGGAAGCGTCTGTTGCCTCTTTAGGAAGACTGTAATATGGAAAAGAATGAAAACACAGAGTTCAAATCTTGCCTCAGACTGTGTCTAGAGCAGGTGTAGTGTCTCTGATCCTTGAGTTCAGCTCTACAAGGTATCCGGGTACATCCCCATCATGAAAGTGGTACTATGGTGTTCATCTTGCACAGAGGACAGTGGCATGAAGAGTGTGGTACAAGGTAGGGATCACTTGGTGACAGAGTGTGTTTGTGGTGCTTTGAATGAGCAATGCTCCCTATAGAAGGCCTGGGCATCTGAACATTTGATCGATCCCTCGCTGGTGGTGCCATTTGGAGAAGGTTAGGATGTGCAGCCTTGCTGGACGAAAACCATTACTGTGAGTAGGAGAGTTTAAAGCTTCACGCCGCTTCCAGTTCATCTCTACCTTGTGGCTATGGTTGAGGATGTGAGCTCTGCTCCAGTCACCATGCTTCCCCTACATGATGGACACTTAGCCCCTCTGGAACCATAGCCAAAATAAACCTTTTTTTTCCCCCTAAGTTACTTCGGGCTATGGTGTTTTATCACTACAACACAGAAGCAGGGAATGCAGTGACAGAGACTGGGGCCCAGAAGATGACAGCGTAGGTGTGCCCTCTCTCAGAATTCTTGTCCCTTTCCATCAGCTCTTACCCTACAAAGTTCATCTTCAAAGAAAAGAGTAAACATGTACCTCTGAAAACTTGATAATTATACAAATGACGACTCTCGGAGCCAATCCGTATTACACCCACACATCCTGGAAGTAAAAGCCATCTGGGAAGATGTGACCTCTGAAAGGATTCAGGGGAGGCTTCCTATTTGGATCTGGGAAGAGAGTAAGCATTTTGCAAAGCTGTTCCTCCCATGATTGGTTTACGCCCTGTCTCCTAAATGACCTTTACTAGCCCGGAGAGAAAAATGTGACCACCCTGACATCAGAAAGCTAGAGGGCTGAAGCTTGAATAGAGATGGCTAAGGAGAGCAGCTGTCACCAAGCCTGGCCTGCAGCCCGAGGGAACTTTCAACAGACTCTGGGGTATTATTAAGAGGAATTCACCTGACACCTGACAGGAATAGCTGGGAGCAGATGGACAAAGACGACATTAGGCTATATCACGAGGTGCTGGGTTTGTTGTGTTTGTTTCTTCTTCTCATTCTAGGATATTTGTACATGACTTGGAAAGAACAACTTTGGCCCATTGTTTTAGTAAAAATCAACAAAGTTAGGCTAAGACTGAGACCCCTGTGTGCTGTATCCTGTAACGCTCAGTCATTCAAGTGTTGGCTAGAGGCTATGAGATGCTGTTGTTTCAGCTCAGGGTGCATCACATAACCAAAGCCAAATGCATGCATCTCACAAACAGTGCCTGAGTGGCCCCAGTGCAGCTCCAACAGGCAGAGCTGATGCTCACACCAGGATTCCTTGACGTTTTCTGGTACTGTGGATTTATCAGCACTTAAACAAATCATAATATATATGCAAGGCAGTTTGTGCATTAAAGAAAACCAGACAATGGGAGGAGACCTAGGAGGAATTCAAATCATGGCGTTATCAGGGGCAGCCCTTAAAAGGTCCATGGAGGGATGAGAAGACGGCTCACTTGGTCAAACACTTGCCGTGTGAGCATAAGGTAACAAATTCAGAGCCTCACTATCCATGTTGAAACTGGTCATCACTTTGTGAGCTTGTAATAGTAGCACTGAGTTGGTGGTGGCAGGAGGGTCTCTAGAGCTCTCTAGTATGACTGAATCCGTTCCATGAGAGATTATTGCCTCAAACAGCTCTAGTGACAAGTGATGGAGGGAGGGACACACCCAGACATCAACCTCTGTCCTGCACGCGCGCGCGCGCACGCACGCACACACGCACAAGGCCCAGGTATAACATTCCCAAAGATTTGGAAGACAAGATTAAAGTTTTGGATGAAGAGCTACAAACTCTACAAAAAGGGGAATCAAGCGAAAGCTCTAGAACTAGAACTGAAAGACATCACCAACTGAAATTGAGAAATAGTGAAGAGTTATCAGAGGTTTCCCATGTGGCCAGGGCTGTGTTTAAAACATTACAGGATGCAGTGTAACACATTCGTGAAGGTCATTCCCTCCTCGCAACCTGATGTAAAGCATTCTTAAGGCCCCTGATCCCTGTGTGAAGACACTTTTGTTTATACCCTGCTGTGTCCCGAAAGCTGCCTGATAGTGCCAATATATTGCCACTCCCAACATGTGGATGCTTGGGTTTTTATCCCCTTACCTCCATACCATAAGAAAAAGGTTGAGTGGAATTGAGACCAGGGGGTGAGGAAAGAAAAAGAACTTTGTCCTTCCTCTTCTTCCCTCTCTAGTGGGGAGATGTGCTTAGGATCCCCACAGGAAATCCAGGAACTTCAGTCCAGAAGGAAAGGACCATAGATAGGTAACAGGGAGCAGAGGGCTTGTACGTGCCTGCACGTGTGAGACAGGATTGGACGCGTGGTAGGCACTGTGACCCATCTCTTCCGTTTACCCTGAGGAAGAGAGATGTGTGCAATCACTACTGCTTGAGTAATCCCCACATGCCAGGATCACGGTCAAGTACATCATGTGAGAAGTCTATCTAATTCTCATCGCGATCCATGATGTGCTTTCCATTATTAAAGCTGGTTATTGGGTAATAAAACTGGGTCCTAGAGAGTCTGTGCACCTTGTCTGACATAGCACAGCTCAGGATGGTGTGAGAGGATTGAGACTCGGGGTTCACCCAGGGACCCCTTTTCCAGCACACACGGAAAGGGTTACTACAGGCCTTTGGTGGAGGTGAGCATGGTCCAGGGAAGAAGGCACAGGCAAGGAAAGTCTGGGAGCCTAACGTTTCAGACCTCTAGAACTAATCGCTTTCTGTTTAGATTAGGGCCGAGGTCAGAGAAACATTGACCCAGCAGCTGCGATGTGGGTGGGGTTTTGCTTGGACCACTGTCTGAGGGCAGAAGAGGACACAGTCACTTCTCTTCCTCAACTTTCAATGACATTTGAGATTATACTGATTTGATGTTTTAACAAAATTTCACCAGTTTGCTAAAAGCTGACTCTTCTAGACATTTCTTTTTATTAAGCTCCTAGTTTTTTATTGATTGCTGTATTAGTAACTGCTCAAAACGGGTTTTCAAAACAAAAAACAACAACAATAAAACAAGATCTCTAAAAGTCTGAAAACAGAATGAAAAAACATATAGAAAATTACACAGTAAGAAACGAACAATGCTTAATGACATTTCTGTATGCTATATTAGAAATCAGAGTCCTTGTAAATATAATCATATTTAGAGGATAATGTTGCTCAAATATTTGTGCCTCACTTCAACTACATAGCATTTTAGGAACTGTTATTTTTTTGTTAAATTATCTTATGTTTCTTGTGTTGCTTTTGTTCTCCTATGAATGCATAATTAATAAAAAGTTGAATGCATTTAAGGCTTAAGCTTTAATATCTTGATATATATTATAGAAGTGTCACCAGTCAGGCTAGTTAACATGTCTGCCTCCTCACCTAGCCACCATTTTTTTTCTCCTTCCTTCTTCTTCCCTTCTGTTCTCCTTCTGTCCCTCTTGTCTCCCTTCTCCTTTCCCTTCCTTCCCTTTGAAAGGGAACTACGTGTGTACTACATAGTGGGACTATGTCGCCAGGCTCTCGGCAAGTTTCCACATGCAGTGAGCATCACTGTTATTATCGCATGGCCCCAGATACCCAGAACTCACTCATCTCATCAGGTTGGCATATGTTCAATTTCTGAGGCAGCAGAGAGATGGAAAGGAGAAAGGCTCCTGAACTTCTGCCGCTGTTATTGTGTTGATTAGCACAGGGGTAGCCTGTGTCCCTCAGGACTGGGGTGAAGAGCTTGGGAATGAGGAAACTGTTCCAGCCGTAGTGGCCTACATGTTGCTCCTGCCGTCTCTCCTCCCTGAAACCGTTTGCCCACGGCCAGGCAGACTATCTTCTCTGGAGCAACTGATGACAGTTGAACAAAGCCATCTCTGTTCCCCTAGGAATCCTGCTTTACTAGCCAGGCCCTCCATCAGCATATCTCACTCCTCAACCATCCCCTACCTCCCAGCTCCTGCCTCTGGCAGTCATCAATGTGAACTGTAATGACAGGCAAGATGTAGCGTTTGTACGCATAAATAAATAATAAAAGAGTCCAGGCAACTTTAGAAGTACCCTAAGACAAGCATGAGGGAGCTTCTGGAAGTTGGGTACCAGCTACTTCCCCCTTTCAGTAGGTATGATAACAACATTATGCACCTGGTGACTAATAAGCCTTCCAGAAACTTCAATGCTTTATTTAATTCAGCAGCTTCTGGAAGTTGTAAATAACTAGGCCGGTTCATACTTACCTCCCTCCTTCAAGCAGCTTCATGAGAAACTCTCAAAACAAACAAAGAAATGAGCAAATAGAATGTCCCTTGATCCTCACAGATAGATAGCATCTCTCTACAAGAACTCAAGAAGAATATGTACTTGCCATTTGGACTCTGAAAACTATCATCCAGGGTGCCAATGCAGAAATGGTCCATTTGTTGGGAAGAAGAGCTCTTTAAAGACTTGACATCTGTTCTGTAGCCTCGCCATGAAAGGATTTAGCTCTCTTTTGGACACAGCCTGGTTTCTTAGGTTGAAAATAAGGTCAATGCTGCCAAGCAGCAGTGGTGCACATTTTTAATCCCAGCATTTGGCAGGCAGAGACAGGCAGATCTCTGTGAGTTCGAGGCCAGCCTGGTCTACAAAACAAGTTCCAGGACAGCCAGGACTATCCAAAGAAATTTTGTTTTGAAAATAAAGAAGAAGGAAGAAGAAGAAGATGGAGGAGGAGGAGGAGGAGGAGGAGGAGGAGGAAGGAGGAGGAAGGAGGAGGAGGAAGGAGGAGGAGGAAGGAGGAGGAGGAAGGAGGAGGAGGAGGAGGAGGTCAAATGCATCGAGATCAATGGGTCAAGTAGGATGACCTGGTCACAAGAACTGAGTTTTTGGTCCCTTGCCATTAACAAGCTCCATGACCTTTCCTACTACTAATCTTTCTGAGTGTCTTTGTGGGAGGCTGAGATAAGGCTAACACTATGCTCCAGTCCAGCTCTGGAAAGGCTATAGCTGCATCCTTGTGACAGCGCTCGCCCTCAGGGGAACACACAGGGGCTCTCTTCACCTTTCCTAACCTAGAATAGAAAGGTCCTTACCTTTCCCCACCTATCTAGAAAATTGCACCAAAGGAAATTAATATTTATTAATGTCCACTTGGGTCCAAGATTTAACTTCCTTCTTTCCTTCTATCTTCAAGAAAGACGTGGTCCTCCTCATTCTGAGAATGAAGAGGCAGAGACAAAACAAGTGAAGTGACTTTTTCAAGGTCACATGGATGGCAGTGACAAGTGGTAGAGAATGAATCTGGAGCTGTTGTTGGCTGCATGCTTCATCCACTTTTCCCAGGCCCTGATTTCGGAACAAAATCACCTCTAATAGGCTCCAACTTTCCAAATGTGGGATTGGGGAAGATGGCTGATTTTAAAGCACCCCTTGGTGCTTTAAACTCATTTCTCTAGAGCGGGAGCCAGCAAACTTCTGTGCTACATGTGACCTGTCCCTTTTTTTGCAAATACAGAGTGTTAGAAAAGTTGAGTCTTCTGGCTTACAAATTGTTTGTGGGTGCTTCTGCACCGTGGCAGCTGTGCTGAGTGTTGTGTTGAGCTTGGATGGTCCACAAAACACCAAATATTTACCATCCAGTTCAGGACACGATGTTTATCTAGAGTCTGGCCAGCTCTCCCTTCACCAAAGAACACAGTAACAGTGACGTGAGATGACTGTCCTTTGTCCACCAGGCCCTATCCCTTGCCTTCAGTTGAAAAGGGGACATTTCTGCTGGCATCTGTTTTGGAGGAGGGAAAACTCAGCCAGCAGGCTCAGAGTACCTGTCATGCAAATGAGAGTCTGGCTTTTATGGCATCTTCTTCCCAGGAACACCATGAATGGGGAAATGGAAAGCTCAATTTTGGGGAAATTGCAAAGGGTAAAGGGGGAGGAGATCAGTTACAACACACTGTTGCGACACTCAGCAGGGTTGAAAGTGACAACAGCGAGGGTTTCTCTTTTTGGAAATGTGAGGGTTTTTCCACGTCTGACAGGGGGACGGAATGACAGCAGCACGGGCCGGTGAATGACTACTTTCTTTATAAGCAACCACCCTGAGCCTGAAATGGCAGTCTCTGGTCTCTGCTGCCTTGCTGTGGCCTCAGGATGGAACTCTGCAGCAAACGGTACCGTCACTTAATCTCTCTCCTTCTCTTCCTTCTGTGTCATTCAGAAGCAGCCTGCCGCCCTTCTAGGAGAAGACCCTGCAAGATGCAAGCCTTCAGGTAAGTCTTCCAAAGGCATGGGGTCGCATAGAGATGCATGCCATATGTATGTCCAGGGCACTGGATCTGAGGGACGGGATGGAAAGAGATCCTTGACTCAAGAACAACTTGCTACATGCACCGTCTCTAAGGCTTATGTCTTAAAAATGTTCCTTGCATGGACAACAGGGTGGTCAACTGCTCTCACTTTTCCAGATTCCGAAATGTTCAGTAAGTGACAGAATAGAAGGTGCCCAGGAATGATGCTAGCTTTGGGATCTAGCAAAGAGGACCATCTCAGCAGGACACAGACTACGGCTCATACCAACAATCTATATCCTGTGTCTGTGACTTGGAAGATCTTTCTCTTTGGAGTTCCCAGTTTCCTTACCTGTGAATCATATTGGTTTAATGACAACCCTTTGTGTACCTTAAAGGGTTGTGCAAATTAAAGACACGAGTGATCCTGTAGCCGTGTTCTGAGACCTGTGCTCTGAGAACCTAAAGTGCCTGAAAAAAAAAATGGCTTGAGTCTTAAAATTGAACCAAGAGCCTTGGGTGATCATCACCAACTATCACAAGCTGTCACCAACCTTAGAGTAAAAATGGCAGGCCTTTATTTTGATTTTGAAAAATAAATGAAGAGATTGTTGGTGAATACAATCTGTCCTCGATCCTTTCTGAGAATGAAGTCTGTTGAATCACTTCCCCTTTGACCCTGTCTGCTTTAGACTTTGACCCTGTCTGCTTCAGAACTACAGCCGGAAGCCGGGTTTCTGGCTCAGAGTATATGCATCCTTCCCAAAGCAAGTCTGTCCCACAGAAACAGGGACTGTCTGCTTCATGAGGTTTCCCACTACATCCTCTTAGCAACTCCAGGAGAGGTTCCTGGAGTCCTTTTAAGCAAGGCTATTGAGTCCCTTCGGTTTGAAGTTCACCATAGAAGCAAAGGCACAAATACCCCTTCACATGCAGAGGACTTGATTTGTCCTCTGCCCTTCCCTGAGCTCAGGGGCTGCTCCAAGCTACCCAAGGAGTCCTATCAGCTCCCCTGATGAGTAAAAACACAAGGTACAGATTCCAGGTGATGTCACCAGGGTAGTGTCTCACAGCCAGGGATCCCTTCACCAAGACAGAGAGTGACCAACAGGTCATTGTGTAAGCTAGAGAGGAAGTTGACTTGTTCCCAGGGACAGTTGTCCCTGCCAGAGCCAGAGCAGGTGATTGGCAAGAGAAGCAAAACTTCTAGTTACAGACTTCCGGGCCTAAGACTCAGAGTAGCTTGGCTATGATGTGTTCTAACCCTTGAACTTGTAATACTATGATGTAGCCGCTAGTTTCAAGTGGCCATCTAAGTTTACACATAGCTGCATGAAAATAAAAGAAAGTCATGCAGCTAGCATAGCTCCCCTAATGAGTGGGGTGAATACAGGATATGTTTGCATTGCCTAAGATTCTATCAGATGATGATGCTCTGTAGAAAATTCTGCTGAAGCAGCGGGAGTCTATGTTGGGATTCTGGGGTGAGGAGCCCAAAGAAGAGGCTTTCTGTTCACCAGCTGTGAGAGATGGATCTCTCTCTTAGGTAGTGTTGGCTTGAGTTCTCATTTGTGTTATAATCTCGCCAAAGACCACACTCCCAGCAGATCTAGACATAAATTAGATGGCACTGAGGATATCGAACATGGTACTGTTCTGCCTACCACAGCTGAGCCATTTTGCTTTTCAGAATCTGGGATATTAACCAGAAGACCTTCTATCTGAGGAATAACCAACTCATTGCTGGCTACTTACAAGGACCAAATACTAAATTAGAAGGTGAGTGGGTAACAGGGAGGCTAGTGGAATGTGGGCCTAGGGTCACTTTTCCATGCTCCTCTGGCTGTAGGTGGGATGTCCTCCTTTCTGTTGAGTTTGAAATGAGAGACATGACCACCAGAGGGTACACATGGGAGTGGCCTCAAGAGTGGAAAAAACGATAGAGCCTGAGTCGCAATGACCCAGAGACACAGCTGGGGTAACAGGGGCCAGGAGTCACGCTGCACTTTCTGAATCCTTCTGTGCTGCGAGACCATCCATGTTCCTGTGTTATTCAAACCTAGCCTCACCCTAGGCAAATACGCCATGTACATGGCTGAATAATAGTCTTTCCTGTGGCTACTAACCTTGGCATGTACTCCTCTATGCTTGGGACAAAGCTAGATGAACTGGGAGGAGCATCACTCACAGATTCTTCAGTTTTTCTTCTAGAAAAATGAGGACAGTGGGTTGACAGAACTTGAATTTCCTTTAGCTCTAGAGTCCCACACCTCTATTTGCGATAAAGAGGCACTGCCCACGCCACCTCGGTATTCTCCAAGCCCTTCCTCTGCTTTCCTATCTTACTCAGCAGCTATAGGACTGGCTTTTCCTGACTTTCTGGTAACCTAGGAATTCTCCCATGAGCATCCTCGAGTATAGGGAGGCTGGGTTTTCTACTGCTACCCAGTAGCCGATAGGAAAGGTGGGCTGTAAGTCCACAGGCTTCCTGAAGCCTACTCATGGGCCTCGTGAGTTGTGTGCCCCTAACTATTGACAGCATCTCTGTTGACCTGGAGGACAGGTTTCCTGGAGAAAGTAAAGGAAGGTTGGGAAGAGTGTGGAGCAGAATCTTGGAGGCTGGTCCTTAGGGATAATGAGGTAGAGTGTTTGGTTGGCTCTCTTATATGGAGGCTGACTAAGAAGATAGAGGCTACATGACCTTCCGACCTTAAAATTTTAGTTAAAAAAGGAGACAGAAAATACCCATGGGCTCTTCCTCACCCCTTCTCCTCGGCTCTCTTTCTCCACCCTCTGCTCTTCTGCAGAGAAGATAGACATGGTGACTACTGACCTTCATAACGTGTTCTTGGGGATCCACGGAGGGAAGCTGTGCCTGTCCTGTATCAAGTCTGGAGACGATATCAAGCTCCAGCTGGAGGTAAGAATCTGATTGAGCTATCAAACCATTATGAAATCCAGCAACTTACACCAGCCACAGGTGGTTCTCATGACTCCATGAGTGTGCATGGATGAGGGAGGCACTCGTTCCTCAGAGGGTAATCTTTTGGGTCACTCCTTAAGTAACTTCTGCAATGTTCTTGGTTGTTATTGAGTGGCCCAGGTGGCTTCTCACCCTGTAAACCATCCTCCCTGTGACTTCTTAGCATTGAGCTTCCTTGTAGTGTGGTGGCCAACTTCTTTGAGAGATTATTCCAGAGAAATGGTCCTCAATGTGAAAGCAGTTATTAAACTTAATCTTACATGAGTCTATTGGCAAAAGCCTGTGGCATGGTTAATATAGGCTCATTGTAGAAGGGTTTAAACTCTAGGAGGAGACCTTTTTCATGGGGGACCACCTCTATGACACTATCACAGAACCTGAACCACCCACAGGTCTTGTGCTGAGCCTCCCAACCCACTCGGACCTACCTTCTTCTAGCAAGGTCCACACTCAAGACCATGAACTTCTAACCATTATCCATGCTACTAGCTGGCATCCCACATAGAACTGTCACTTCTTGATGTATCCAACAGCAATGGACTGTTCAAACATTATCTTGAGGACTAGTTAGGCAAACTTTTAACCCAACCGCCAGTAGCCACAACCAAATGGACATGACCACCTTTTGGGGATGGGAGGAGAGTAGTGACTATCTATTCTAAGTATAATAAAGATGACAAGGGAATCTCATATAACACATCCTATGGGCTTTGAGACATGCTACCCTTTCTTTCACAGCCCTCTTGCCTAGAAAGAATCAGATCTTGACCCATCACGGCCTCTCTGGACTTAGTCTCTGCTAATGGGGCCATGTATTTGCTAGCCTTACTATTCCATGGCCACACTAGCATGCTTTTCAGTGCAAGAGATAACAGCAGGACAACCCCTTCTATTTGTGCTGTCTTAAGAAATCTGGAACTTGTGTGCTTTGACCAGGTCTCTAAGAGATCAGGTCTCTACCATCAGAGGATGACCACCTTATAAGAAGCACTGAAATAGATAGACAACCAGGATCTTCTGGGTCCCCAGAAATCACATGACCATTTCTTGACTTCCAGGAAGTTAACATCACCGACCTGAGCATGAACAAGGAACAAGACAAGCGCTTCACCTTCATCCGCTCAGAGAAAGGCCCCACCACCAGCTTTGAGTCAGCCGCCTGTCCAGGCTGGTTCCTTTGCACAGCACTAGAGGCTGACCGGCCTGTCAGCCTCACCAACACACCCGAAGAACCCCTTACAGTCACGAAGTTCTACTTCCAGGAGGACCAATAATACTGCCCAGACCTAGCCTCTCCACTCCCAGGCCATCAACGACTCCACCAACTGTCTTCTCACTCTGGACATCGCTAGGGTCTGAAGACCCAACTTTTGCAGGCTGCACGGTAGAAGGAGATAGAAGAGTCCTGATGTCAGATTTCTGACTCCACCCTGCTAGCTGACCCAACCTCCATGATGCTTTCAAAATTATCCTTCAAATTGGATCATGGCAGGCCCTCGTTCAAAACCCTTTCTTGTTGCCTCTGTCCTCTGAGTGAATCTGAGGCCACTTGCTTGACCTAGGTGCCTTCTGCTCCCCACACTTTTCTTTTCTTCCATTCTCCTACATGCCCACAGCCAAAACCAACCAACTCCCTTGACAACACCCACCGCATGGCTCCCTTACTCTATTGAATAAGCCTGTGCTGGTCTAAGGAGGAGGTTTTAACTCTCTTTGTTGTTCATTTTGGTTTTGGTGCTTGGAATGAAGCCCACCATGATCTCAGGTATGCTAAGTATGTGCCCTGCCACCAAGCTTTGCTTCCAGCTCACGGGGAAGTTTGAAAGAATCTAGAAAACAGAAATTAATTAAGGATCTCCTAGTTATTAGGCCAGCTTTATTCCATTTTGGGAAGAGTCCTATTTTATGAGGTGTCCTTTCTGAGAGGAGCTTGGGCTCAGCTGTTCTTCCTTGTGTGAAATGATGCATGGGGGAAACCGATAATAGGCTTTTCTCTTTTCCTTCTTTGTGTGATGCCCTAAACTGAAAAATTAAAATTTTGTAGACTATGTTATCCCCGCCATCCTTTTTTTTTCCAGAAGTTTCCACTTGTCTGAACCCCTAAGCCCTCTGTCCAACCCAAACACCATCTCCACTCCAAACCTTCCACAGAAGGTTCTGCCTGCAGAAGTTCCCACTGTCACTGTGCAAATGTGTCTCTCAGGCCCTTCCTGCTGTGGTGAACGAATCCACTATTTCTTGACCATGTTAGCACTTCTAACCTTGCAGCTTGTGTGGAAGGAGCTATGGGCCCTGTCTGTTTCCTCTGCCAGACTGTGAGCTCCAGAGAGGAAGGAGCACCGTGTGTGTGCGTGTGTGCGTGCGTGTGTGCATGCGTGTGTGTGTACGTGCATGTGTGTTGGGTCTCTACAGGGCTGAGCCCCCGCGCTGGCTCTTGGTAAGCATGCAGTGAATATTATATGTGCTGGGTAGAAAGTTCCTTACTCCTTTCTGTATTTTACAATAAAACACTGAAAAATGACTACTTTGTTGGTTTTGACCCTGTGGCCAAGCTTCAGACATGGGGTGCTGGGGAAAATGGGAGGCCAGAGGATCTGTTTTAGTCTATAACTACAGGACAGTTGTCTCCCCTTGGAAACCCTTCTTCCTCACTGGGTCTCGCTTCCTGGGTAACAGGGTACCAAACACCCTTGCGTAGTTCTAGAGTTTGTTGTCCACCATAAAACCCCAAGTGAAAGCAGCCCAAATACTGATCATGATGGCTAAACCTGCGTGTGTCAGATCTGCACCCACCTCACGACTCCACAATGGCAAAGACAGTGAATGAACCACAGCCAGCTTCAGCCAACGCAATAGATGAATCAAAAGAAGCACGGGTTCAAAACCACTAAAGCTCAAGGGCTCCCAGGTCAAACAGCAGCTAACGAGCTAATAATCAACCAAGAGGGAACCAAACACTCCACTGAGTCCTGTGAACCTGTGCTCATGTTTTCATCTCCCGCTTGCCATGTGTGCTCAGTGGAAGCTCGCTAAGACTCTCGAGGGCTCAGTTTTCCCATCTCCCTGTGCAAATAAAGGTTAATGCAGAATGAGTTGCCACCTTTAACCATTGCAGTGCCCTTCTCTGATGAGTAGGAGTGAGGTTGCTCTTATCAGTCCTGGAGGAGTCAGTGCTCAAGGACTCTACTCCAAGGCTCCCTTGCTTCCGGTGTGACCCATGATTAGCATCAGTGTCACTTGGGAATAAAATGCAGGCTCCTGGGCTTCACATGAGACTTCCTGGCTTAGGAGTTCACCTTAACCAGACCCCTCCCCCAAGGTAAACCACACAGGCTAAAATTTGAAAAGCACTGCTTTTGACAGGTGTGGTAGTGCACACCTTCAATCCCAGCACCCAAAGGCAGAGGCAGACAATCTCTGAGTTCAAGGCCTGTCTAGTCTACAGAGCAAGTTCTAGGACAACAAGGGCTGCACAGGGAAACTTTGTCTTGAAAAAAAGGAGAGAAAAGAAAGGAAGGAAGGAAGGAAGGAAGGAAGGAAGAAAAAGAAGAGAGGGGAAGAGAGGATAAGAGAGGGGACAGAGCGGGAGGGAAGAGGGGGTAAGAGGAGGAGAGGAGAAAGGAGAAGAGGGGAGGAGAGGAGAGGAGAGGAGAAGAGAGCAGAGGAGAGGAAGCACTGCTTTCTCAAACTGCCGCCATGCAGTGCGTAATTTCTAACACTTACCAACATGGCTAGTGTGATTACTAATTCATCCTTCTCCTTTCTCCCCAACCCTCTAGCTCATGACCATACCAAAACCTCCCCCTCTCACAGCCTTAGTTAAACCTCGGGTGTTCCTTAAATTCTGAAAGGGAAGCTTTAGGCCAACACCATCTGCAAAAATGTCAGCCCAACACATCCAAGGGTTTCTGTGTCAAGCATTTATACATCAGGATCTTGTGAATAGGAGCTACTTGTTGTGCACCCCTGTGACCTCAGCCCTCTGGAAGTAGGCTAGTGAGCTCAAGGCCAGAATCATTAAATAGACAAAAATCCAAAAGCAAGCTTGAGGCTTTCTAAATCCCACAGTCTAGTCAGTGTCCCCACTTGGGGTGGTGGCTTCGGTCAAGTGACCCTGGCCCCTGCACCGCTATTCCCTCATTCTGGGCTGCAAACTTGAACAGCACAGTTTCTTATCAAAGGGTGCAATGCCTGGCTTCTGGCTCCACACGGAGAATCTGATTCCCTTAGTCTAGGAACAAAAGCATCAGTATGGCAAGGCTGACACCCTCCAGGAGCTCTCATTGACAAAACGACCTCCTTACGAAGACAGCCAGCCGTGCATTTCCACTGTGTAGGCTGAACGTCAAAGACAGAGTGCTTGGCTGTGTGAGGGTGTGGCTTCCACCCCCAGCACTGAGGGGTAGGAATGAGGACATTGCTGCTTCTTTAAAAGCACGGGGTATGTACCTATAATATCATCATTTGAGTGGCTGAGGCAGGAGGATTGTGAGTTGGAGCCTGCGTGGTTTGAAGACTGTGTTAAAGAAAGTGAGATTTGAGAATTTCCTGCTTTCTTGGTCATAAGGTTGGCTTATGATGCTTGGCATAGGGAGCACAGTTTAGAGTAAACATTGGAGAAATGGGGATTGTCAATCACTCGGGCGTTTTCTTCCACAGAACATGAATGGTTCCTGATACCTAGAGTGCTGGAGTGATGTGGTCAGACAACCCAGTGATCCTTTGCTATACTATTAGGAGCCAACCTGAATCCACCCCAGTATCCTGAGAATGGTTTAGGCTCTAATCCTGGGTTTGGCCGCTCAGTGAATAGAACTTATCCCCCCACCCCTCAAAGAGGCCGGTGTACTTAGCTTCCTCCACCAATAGAATCTGTCCTTATGCTTATCCCAGATCCTTCCCCTAGGCCCTGCCCTAGGCTCTGTTTATCAGGCAATAGACCGTGTTGTAAAGTCACAGATGCTTTGTTACCTTGCTAGGGAGTTTCAGGGTAGCTAAGGCCTGAAGCTTTGCAGTGCTGGTTGTCCTGTGGAAACGTCTTTCAGATGCTTTGCCAGGCTTAAATGTGTAAGAAGAATAAACCATAAATCTGCGAAGACTTTCCTTTTCCACCTCCCTTGGACCATCTGCTCCCCCCCCCCCCCCCCCCCCCGTCCCCACTCCCCCACCTCCGTCCCCACTCCCCCACTCACTCCCCCAGCCAGCAGCTTCGCTTTTGATGGCATTATAGTAAAGCAATGTTAAATTGGTGTAGATTTTTGCAAATCTTGAGAAGACCAAATGTGTATACAAGTTTAAGCCACAGAAGCAAACATGAAAATGTTTCGTATCAAACCCAGTTATCTCAGAAAAGTATGAAAAGATGGTAAAATAGAATTGAGGTTCTTAGCTTAAGGAAGTTGAATAAAGGAACCATAGACTTTCGGCCTCCAGCACAAGGGGGCAAGAAGAGAAGTTCAACAAATTTCCACCAGAGGGCAGCCTTTCAGAAAAGAAAGGCCTCCAATTAGTTCTGGCTAAATCTGGTTTTTCCGACTCAGTGGGGAAACCCCCCCCCCATTCTATGTTTATTCTTATTCACCAATCAAGCTAAGCCAATTTAAAGTACTGATAAAGTCGCAACCCCAACACTTCACCACCTGCCAGAACAGTGTCCCCAAGATTGCCTTATTCTGTGGCTCTCTGTTCCTCCTGGGGACCATTCCTCCTGGTTATCTAACTCTTAGTCTCCAATGTTCCTCTTTTTGTCGCTATCTTCTGAGAGGAAGCGGGCATCTCTCCCCCTCCCGCTCAAAGAATCAAAGGGACCTCTGGGCATCTTTGGCCCTGCAAACAGAGGACTGTGTGTTCCAGAAAAAACAGAGTTTGAAATTACTGTTCTAGCCGGGTGTGGTTTGCAGCTGCAATCCCAGCATCCTAAAACGATTCGAAAGCCCCATCCACATCAGTGGGTTCTATTTATGACCCGCCAAAAGGAAATGGCATTCAGAAAACGGAAGTGATGCACCCAGACCACGGAGTGGTTCCCTCTGGTATTTGGTTTCTTTTTTTCTTTTTCTTTTTCTTTTTCTTTTTTGAACAGCTGAATGACCCTGATCCTTTGATTGGTTGATACCTTACAGCGAGTCCGTTTGCATTCACATTAGGCTGTGGTTTGCTGCACATAGAGAAATCTTTAGACCAGATTTAAAAAATGCAGAAACAGCTTTTTGCTAAGCAATTCTATTTAACATGAAGTAGTGTCTCGCTGTTAATCTGAACTATATTATTTATTTATATATTAAATATTTCAGTGTGTTCCTCTTAGCCACTAATCTTTTAGTGTAGTGGCTATTTCAATCTTGGCACCGTCATTTTTTAATTCAGCCTTTTTTTGACAGAGAGAGAGAGAGAGTGTGTGTGTATGTGTGTGTGTGTGTCTCACTATTGGGCTCCACCTTGAGATCCTCAGGTCACAGCCCCCCAGTCTCTGAGATCACATGTGGGTACTACCACGAATGTTTTTCTGTGGTTTTGTTGTTGTTCGTGTTTTTTAACTGAGTGCTTTATTATTGTTGCTACTATCATTGTTATTATTACAAGTTTTCTGTGTGGTGCATGCATGGTGTCTGTGTGTGACTGTGCTCGTGTGTGTGTGTGTGTGTGTGTGTGTGTGTGTGTAGGCCAGAGACTGACTTTGAACATCTTCAGCCATCGCTCCTTTCTTTAATTTTTGGGAAAGAGTTTCCCATTGAACGGAAAGCTTGATATGTCAGCTAGTCCCGGATGGCTTTCTAGTCTTGGGGATCGGTCTGTCTCTGTCCTTCCAGCCCTGGGTTACAGGCAAGCATCATCATGCTCAGCTTTTAAGTGGCATTGGGGTCTAAACTCAGGTCTTCGTGCTAGCACAAACACACTGTACCCACGCAGCCATCACCTCATCCCCCCAAGTAGACGTTTCCTTATTGATCTATAGACTTGTGTGCTCTAGACACACTAACACATATACATACATATTCTGCCCTTTCTGTTCTGTCTGTTCTTTCGGCAGCACCACCCCCCTGTTTCTCACTCAGACTGGGCTGAATCTCTTTCCTTCTGTGCCCTTCTTTTTAGTTTCCCGTGTTGGGATGTGGGCAGACTCCACTGTTGCTGACTTCTTTATATTTTTATAACTACATTTCCCAGCTTGAGGATTGCTTTCTTATGTTCCGTAGAGGGCATGGTTTAAAACCATGATGCCCTACTTACAATTATTTCTCTTCTAAGAAATATTGCCTTCCAAAAGCTTTTGGATATTCTGTCCTGTTGTTTTATCTACGTGGTAGAGCTTTGGATTTTATGTTTATGCCTGTGAATCATTTCAGAAATAGTTTTCCTGTAAGGCACATGGGGAAAGAGTCATGCACTGTTCTTTTATTAAAATCACAGATGGATTAAAGCGTAATATTTGATTCTTCCATCTGCTGTACAGTTCAGTAGTTTTACTAACCTCTAGAGCTGAGCAGCAATCGTCGTAACTGATTTTACGAAAATTTTCTCACCATAGGTGCTGGAGAGATGGCTCAGTGGTTAAAGCACTGGCTGCTCTTCCAGAGGCTCTGGATTCAGTTCCCAGCATCCACATGGTGGCTCACACCTGTCTGTAACTAATCCCAGGGAATTCAGTGCTCATTTCTGACCTCTGAGGACACCTGCCATGAATGTGATACACAGATTTACGTGCAACCAAACACACGTAAATATAAAACACATATAAATTAAAATGAATTATCACTCAGGGAGGAATTCTGTGCTCAGTGGAAGCAGTCTTCATCTTCCCCTCCAGTCTTCATCTTCCCCTCCAGACCCAGACATTTTCACATCCACGTTCAAGCTCTGCATTTTAAAAATTTGATAAAAACTTCATTGTGTAATACATAGTCTTTCATAGCTGAGTCCATTATTTAGCATGTTTTCAAGGTTCATTCCTATTACAGAATGTAATAATCAGTATTCTATTTTGTCTGAATTGTAGTTCAGTATTTTGTTACTATAGATACACTATATTTTGTATAGATACACACTATATTTTGTGGCTACCTTTTAGTTATTATATGCTATATTGCTCCAAGCAGCCAAGCATAGATATTGTGATGGCAAATATCTTCATTGCCCTTAGTATACATCTGGTTAGAATCACTGAACCATATGAATATTCTGTGTTTAGTATCCTTAGGCATGGCCAAACTATTCTCCAATATGGCTGCTGCGTTTTACATATGAATGAACATTTGAATTCCCTATAACTCTGTAAACATTAACTATTATCTACTATCCATTTCTGAGATTTTTCTAAAGTACTCTAGCACTGAGCTACATCCCTGACCTTGCTTATTATCTGCCAGTTTAAAATTATAGCCAGTATATGAATATGTCATTGTGGCTTTGTTCTGCATTTCCCTGATAGCTAATGAAGTTGGGCATATTTTTGTGTGTTTATTAGCCATTTGTCCACCTTATTCACAGACAATATATTCAGGCTTTCTGAATATATTTCTGGAGATTAAACTCAGGGCTTCTTGCATGCTAAGCAAACACTGTACCACTAGGCTACATCCCCAGCCTAGTTTATTTCCAGGCAGAGCCATACTAAGTCACTCAACCATTTAAGCATCTGGGATTGCAGGCCTTTGACACAAGCCCTGGGCTTTGATCTATTTTAAAACTGGATTGTTCTTTTTACATTGAGTTATAAAACTTAGACATTAGACATAAGTCCTGTTTGTACCAGAACTACCTATTGAAAAAGTTTTCCCTTCCCTACAGATTCACTGGTTATTTTGGTTAAAAGGTTTGTGGATCTATATTTGGACATCACAATGCTGTCATTTTGGTCTGTTTTCCTGTCATTTCAGTTTGAAATATTTCTTTATGTTTCCTATGGTTTATTCTTTGACCCATACTTTGCTTTGAAGTGTTTTGCTCAGTTTCCAAATGTACTGTGTGGTTCCTAGACAAAACACTGCTGTGTACTGTTGATTTAGTGTCCTTTTTATTAGAAAACATGGCCATGATTTTCTTCGGAATTTTGAGTCTCTGGTAGTTCTGTATCTTGTTTCTACTACATTCTCTAAAAGTTTATCCACTAAACATAACAAATTATAATGAGGTCTATTGAGCTATATAGAAGCAGAATGTATAAAAATCACAAAGGGGGAGTGTAAATGGAGCAATCCATAGCACAGAGAATCAACCTCTAGATAATGTAGTAAGAACAAAAACGTCCAAGACCATCTTGTTGGATGTTCCCTGTACGCCTTCAAAGAATGTGTGCCATGATGCTGGTGTAAAATTTCATAAAGTCCGTTTGGTCGAGCTGGTGATAGTGCAGTTTAGGTCTTCCAGATCCTCACTGGTGTTCTGTGCACCTAGCTCACGAGCTATAAGAAAGGGGCTTGGGATTCCATAGAAATGACTGGGTTTTCTTTCACGTCTCTCAATTCTGTCCATTTTTAGTTGGTGTATTTGGCAGTTCCCTTATGGGGTTCACATATATTGGAAATCTTGTGTCCTCTTAGTAACGTGATACTTTTGCCAATTGAAAATTGGCCCTTTTATTTATGGTGATATCTCTGTATTAAATTTTGCTTTATCTAAAATTGAGCATTGTGTAATATGTTTCCCCCATTTTTTTAATTTCAACAAGTGTGCATGTTTGTTGAGAGGGTGTCCTCAACAGACTACAATGTAAGTAGCTCTTGTTTTATTAGCCTTCTGACAGCTTTGTATTTTAACCGAGGTCCTTAATGTCATTATTGATTCATTGTCTATTTGTCTAATGGTGATTGCTTTTGTATATTCTACTGGTTTTGTTCTGAATTTAAATTGCATACATAAGAATCCTGTGACAATATTGGTCCATTTATATTCCCCTCCTGTGTTTGGTAACTTTTATACTTCTGCTTCTATATAAGTTAATAAACTTCATCATAATATGTTACCATTTTTAGGGAATAAACTTTTAAATAATGTAATAGAAACAAGAGAGTCATAGATTTTTTTTAGTGTTCTTCTAATTTGCATTCATATTGTCCCCATCACTTTGAATAATTTATTAATTATAATATTATAATTATTGATACTAACAAAATTTATATTGCACTTTTTGTTTAATATAATAATTATAATATAATTTATTTGAATTATTTATTTACTTTTTCAGATTTTTTTTCTTGTTTTTTGGGGGTTTTCGAGGCAGGGTTTCTCTAGGTAGCTTTGACTGTCTTGGAACTCATGCTGGCCTTGAACTCAGAAATCCACCTGCCTCTGCCTCCCAAGTTCTGGGATTAAAGACATATGCCACCACTGCCCAGCTTCTTGCTTCTTATTTAAGATTTAATGGATCTAGAACAAGCTGATATGTTATTATTTAATATTTGTTTTTGTTTATCTATGTGCATATGTGTGTCTGCATATATGTGCCACATGTGTGCAGATGTGCGTTCAAAGAGGCCAAAATGTATAGGTATCAGATCCCATGGAGCCAGAGTTACAGGAACTTGTGAGCCACCCAGCATTGATGCTGAAAACTAAACTGGGGTCGTCTGAAAGAGCCGTGTATGCTTTAATCACTGGACTGTCTCCAGACCCAGATGGTTTCTAGCACCTTAAAGATGCCATTTCATTGTCCTCTGGCATCATGGCTTCTAAGGAGAAATAACCTCAGTCCTGTACGCAATCTGTATTACTTTTCCCTCTGGGTGCCTGTTAGGTTTTTCTATTTATCTGTGTTAGGTTAGCAGCTATGAAATGGTTTCAGTCTATATTCTTTTTAAAAGCTAACCAGTTAACCTGTCACAATTTCATAGAAGATCATTCGTTATAGCAACAGCAAAGCAATATTGCTGAAAAGGCTCCCTAAGCCCCAGTGTCTACAGCAATGTATACTCTTGCTTAGGTCTTAAATGCCCTGAAGGCACATGTCTTACAGGCTTGGTCCAGCCTTTAGTGCCATGAGAAGAGGCGAATCCTTTAGGAGGTGAGATAACAGGGAGAAGGAAGTTAGAGGTCACTAGGAATTATACCCTTGTGGAGGATACTTTCCCCTTCCTTTCTCTCTTGTGTTTCCTGGTCACCACGGTGTGAACAGCCTTCTCTGCCAGTCATTCCCCATCATGATGTACTTCCTGTCACAGGACCAAACATGGCATGTCCCAGTGACCACAGACCTTAGCAACCATGAGTCCAATATTCTGTAATTTCTCTTTATAAGTGGTCTGTCTCGGGAACTCTGTCATAGCATGAAAGATGACTAATTCAGAGTGCGTGCTGAGGGTCATGTGTTACTAGGACACAATGGAATGTGTTGTAGGAGAGAAACCCTAGTGGTAGGAGGTCTTGAAGAAGCTATCGGAAGCCTGCCCAACCACCCTCTGGGTGACAACGGCTTAGATTAAGGACCATCCTCGTGAAGCACATTTACATATATTCCATGCAGAACTTTATTGAGCAGCTGTCTTATTGACATTTCTTATCTCTTTGCCCATTCTATCCTTCCTCCCTCAAAGTTCCTTATGGTATGAATCATAGTTTTAATTTTTACTTCCTTAATCCTTAAATTCAACAGTTTGGTTGTCTGTGGTTTTGTTTCAACTGACTATTGGTGGCAATGCCAAGAGTCTTGCAGGCGCTGCTTGACCAGGCTCACAGTGGTTGGAGGACTCCTACAGACCCCTCACTGCCCTTGGTGGAATCTGCTGCACAACTCTTGCCTGTGGCTCTGACATGTTAAATGTTTGGATTCCTTGCTGTTAAGGGCCCCTCACTAGAGGCTAGAGCTGGGATAATGTCGCAATTCTTATAGAAGCTGATCTTAGTAAGAATAAAGCTATCGGTGGTTCCCTGGGAGAATTAGCTAAGCAAGAAATCAAGTTCTATAGAACCTACTAGTTAAAACTGTAAGTGAACCATTAGTCTTTCATGTTTTGCCTCAGAAACATGAAACTAGTATGGACAGGAAAAGATATTGATTACAAAATGAATGGCAAGCCTTGGTGCCTTCCTGAAGGCAAAGTAAGCAGTTCTAGGAACCTTTATGTTCTTCTGCCTTTTGCACGATTGTAATAAAGATAGAGACCATATTGAAACAGGTGTTTATGACAGAGACACAAAGAGAAACATGTTTACTCAGTAAACTGCTGGCTTCCTGAGCAGACTTGCAGATCAGGACTTCTCTGAGTGTATAAAGAATTAAGAGTAGAACACAGTATTTCAGACGTCAAGAATTTAAACAAGGGACCAAGGAATTAGATTTCCATAGAAAGATCAGTATTAATTATAGTAGATCAATAGATTAATACAGGGAAGTTTGATATAACAGGCAGTAGGAAATAACTTCTGATCTACCAACTTGATCAAACTTAAATAGAGACGTCCTGTCTGTTATTTCTGTAACTTCAAGGCTCTACAACACCTTTAAGGAAAAAGATATTGAGTTAAAAGAATTGATTTTATCATAATGTTAGGTTTTGGTTCTCATGAAATTTGCTGTTTGCTTGTTTTGTTTCTTTTACTTTGATATGCTTATGTCATCAAGGAAGACTTTAGAAAAAGTATGTATCATGAAAAGACTTTATAATCAATGATTAAAGTCTATGAGGAAATGAATTTGTGTGTCAATAAAGCCTGTGAGAGATGCACGTTGTAGGAGTAGGAAGCCATCCCTAGAGGCACTTCCTCTCAGTCCATCTTCCGTAAAATGACACTCAGAGATGTCTCAGGTCTGATTTCTCCATCGCTGCTCTTGCATCCATCCACTTCAGACCTTGCTGTCATCTGGAACTGGATTCCAGCATGTTGGCTATTTCTTCTTGACTCCAATCCATATGTGTCTGTTTCCTTAGATGTGATGTGGGGAACATTGTGGATGACTTGTTGCTGCTCTGAATTCTGTCATCATCCTCTGAACAAGGAGATTTAATTATCTGAAGCACATTCTGGCCTTGTGCGGATGGGTTCTGTACATTACTTGGATGATTTCTTTCCATTCTGTCCCCAATTCTAGGGTATATCCCTTACTCTTGGGGTGTGGTCTCTTCCTCTAGGTGTGACTATCCTGAAATTTCAGTGGGAAGCTCAAAGTGGTTTTTGCCTCGCTGTCTGAACTATCAGGATTTAAACTACATCCCAAGGTTCATGATCATTTTCTTTGATGCTTGCCTGCCAGCCCGTGTGCATTCCCTCAGGAGGCACAGAGATTTGAAAGGAGTTTGTGGACATATGTGGGGCCTCCTGCTCAGGTGGCTACTTCCTTTGTGAGAATACTCCTCTCTCAGAGGAATCCTGTCCCTACCACCACCCTGTGCACACACTCTGCATGTCAACTATGTCACATCTGATATGCCAACTGATGCATATCTTGCATATCTGCCAGGAAGGCTGAAGTTTTTGGTGTGCTTGGTTCCTCCCATCCCCATATGCCCACTAAGTGTCTGACGTGCTCATACGAGATACACAAGACAGTTCAGGGTCGTTCAGAATCTATAACTTAGCATTAGGCATGTCTCAAAAAAGGCAAAGCAACTGTCTGTCAGAAGCATGACCTTTAGGTCTCTGTGTGTGTGTGTGTGTGTGTGTGTCCTTGTGGAATTATTTTTTCTGCTTCCTACCTTGAAAGTTGCGAGGATTAGATGTGTTAAGACATGCAATTTATGAACCAGAACGCCACACATATTAGCTGTGGCTCTTGCTTGTGGCGCAGTTTGTCGGCCGTGTTTTAGGCAACTGGCTTTTCCGAGTTGTACGTTTCCAGGGCAGCTAAAATATCACTGGATACACAGAAAACATGGCATCGTTTCATTCAAAATTCCTCTGCATGCCTTACATAGTGAAGAGAATACAAGCTGGACGGCGCCAGAGAGAAGCTTGTTAAAATTACAGTTTCTTGCCAAGTACCAGTCTATGTCTGAGGGTAAGTTTGGGAAAATATCTTTGCGTCTCAAGCCGCAACTGTTTGCCAGCGTGCGGCCAATCCAGACCAGTTATGAAAGTTCACGGTGGGTCAACAGAAGCAGGCAGACGAAATTCTGAGCTCCAATAATGCATTCTTTGCCTGTTTCTGTCTATTAAATAAGTAAGAAATAATAGATTTGTGGGGATGCTCAATTATTGTCCCGCTGCAGGCATGCAGGTTACGTGGGTCTGGCCAGTTTCCGGTTTATGTACTTGACAAAATCAACCAGATGGGGCCCAGGAGCGCGGCTCTCTGAGCGCTCTGCACCCGGCCCAACCCCGTCGCCCAGCCCTGAGCCGCGGTCAGACCAGTCGGACGGCTTCACTCCAGCCCGGCCCGCCCTGGCCCGGCCCGCCGATCGCCGCCCTCCCGGAAACCCGGTCCCACACCGCGCCGCCCCGCAGCCCTCGCCGCCCCGGCAGGCGCCTGGGCGCGGAGCCAAGGGGGCGCCCGGGCTCCGGGAGCCGCGGCAGGAGCCCAGCAGGACGTTGGTAAAGACACGTGTGAAGGGCTCTACTGCAGTGGCAAGAATTCAATCTGTCGCCCCACTCCTGACGGTGGCTTCCCAGTCTCCGCTGTGTCTTCTCGGTGCACCGGTCAAGACCAGCAGGTGAGCGCCTGAGGAGAGCTGCCCTGGGGCCAGGACGCCAAAGACAAGGGGGTCTGAGCTGGGGAGAAGCTGCAGGAGCCTCAAAGAGCTGACAGGGACCCCACGAATAAGGCCTAACTGAAGAGAAGGTTTGACTGAGCTCCATTGAGTATCAATCCTAGTGTGGGGTCCTAGGCTCCAGTCCCTAGCAAAGCAGGGAGTAGGGCTTTGCTTCAAATCTCCCTAATGTTCTCTGGTGTCTGTAACATCGGGGTACTCCTCCCTAATAATATATATTTGGTGGGAGCTTAAGGACTGCCTCCAGCAATGCACTGGCATCGTGGAGAACAGGGCAGCTTTTCCCCACATGGTTGGCACAGGCCCCTCTCCTGAGCTCTTTCTGGTGTCTGTCCAGAATACAGCAGACTTTCTTGGGAAGGGAGACACCCATTCAGCTGATAAATCACCTTCCTCTGTGGTCCTAGTGTTCAGCCTCATTTGTCCTTTCAGTAGGATGATGATGAAACCAGGGATGTGAATTAGGCTGAGTTTTTCTAGGATACAGGATGACATTTGTTGCCCTGGTAAATGCATCCATCAGACCCCTTTGTCCATGACCTATTTGTCTAGGTCAGGAGGCCAGCATCAGAGTCAAGTGCAGAACACCTCCAGTCTCACGCGCCTTTAAACCTCATTAGCCCAGCCCCTTCCCAATCCAGTCCAGAGTTGATTGGATGTAATTAGCATCTAATTGGATGTCTATAGTTCCTCTACAAGAGCAAGACCTTAAGGTCAGGTTTAGACAGCCTGACTGTGCTGTGGTTCATTTTCTCCCAGACACAGTGTTTTCTGTTTGTGGAGGGTACCGGAAAGAGCCATTCCTTCATTCATTTATTCAACAGACACTTGCAGAGCAGCAACTGGTGCCCAGCAGGCACCATGAACACATTGCTCTCCTTTAGATACAGTTGCAGAGAAAGGAAGCAAGCCGATGATGTCTCAGCATGATCAATGCTGTGAGACAAAAATAAACTAAACAGTGTGAGGAAAGGTGACAGGAAAACGAGAGAAGCCGTCTCTTGGCTAGAAAGCACCGCAGCAGACATCCTGCCTGAGGTGGGGAAGTGGTACCATCTTCAAGGCCCACAAGTCTGCCGCACAGAACAGTGATGGAGAATTACAGACTGCCGCTAAGACCTCGGGGAACATGAGGTGGGGGTGGGGGGGAGTCTTCCCTGAAGTCTCAAGAACATTTCTTGTTGGGATGTTTAAATATGATAGGCCGGGCAGTGGTGGCGCACGCCTTTAATCCCAGCACTCAGGAGGCAGAGGTAGGTGAATCTCTGTGAGTTCAAGACCAGCCTGGTCTACAAGAGCTAGTTCCAGGACAGGCTCCAAAGCTACAGAGAAACCCTATCTCGAAAAACAAACAAACAAACAAATAAATAAATAAATAAATAAATAAATATAAGATAGCACTAAACCATCCGAGGAGACATGTCCTGCTGTCTTACTCGTTCATTCATTTAACAAATATTTACCCAACAGCCTATATTCTTCCAGGTTTAAAAATTCATTAATGAACTTTCCTTATGGATGTTATTTTCTGAGAGAAGGAAATGGATAATAAGCTATTTATTTATTTATTGAGTCTTGCTATGTGCTATGTTCCACAGTCTAGCCTTGAACTCTTGGTCCTCTTCTGACTCCAAGGTTACAGGAGCTCTGCCACAACTTGGGCAGGGACCTGAATGAAGATAGGACATAGCCATATGACTGCCCGGGAAGCTGATTCCCAGTCAGAGAGCAGAAAGGCTTAGGGATGTGAGCAAGGTGTGAGCTCACCGAACACATGGAAAAGTAGGAAGGAGGCCGGGGGAGCTCGGACAGGTGAGCAGAGGCAGCTGGCAACTAGAGCCATTTAGAAAAGCAGGCAGCCCCCTCTAGCTGCCTCTAGGAGGGTTTACAAACTCTGGCTTTAACTCCAAGTCAGGCCTGGAAGTCTACACCAAGCAGGGTGAGTAATTGGACTTTTGTTCCCCCCGCTGTCACAAAATACCTAACAAAAACAAGGTAAGGGATGTGCCAGTCCACACAAAGGGACTTAAAGTGGAAACTCCGGGATTTGAGAATGGCAGGGAAATTCCTAATAATCTTTTTTTATCCTGAAATGAATTGAATTAGATGATCCAGTTAGCAGAATTTGACAAAAACAAACAAACAAACAAACAAACAAAACCACCTAGCTGGACGACAGAGTGACTGCATTACTGAGCATGTGCTATAAACCAGGCCCCCTTAGCTTCCTATGTGTGATAATTGTAGCTCTTTTTCTAATTGGTCTTAATAATAAAAACCCAGAGTCAGATATCAGGGAAAATACTGAAAGATCAGAGAACTAAATGAGCCAGCCACTAGAGAGACCATTTACCTCTACCGAATCCTCAGACCAAAGTGGGCAGGATCCCCTCTCCACAAATCCTCAGACTGACTGGGCTGAGCTCCTCCCTCCTCCCACTTTATATTCCTCTCTGTCCAATCATATCACTTCCCTGTCTCTACCTCCCTAGTTCTGGGATGAAAGGTGTGAGCTATCACCGCCTGGCTCTGTTTCTTTTTCAGACTGAAATCATCTTGTGTAGCATAGGGTGGCCTTCAACTCAGAGGTCCTTCTGCCTCTGCCTCCCAAGTGCTGGGATTAAAGGTGTGTGCTACCACTGCCTGGCCCCTGTGGCCAACTAGTGGCTTAGCTCTGCACTCCGATCTTCAGGCAAGCTTTATTTGTTAGATCACAAACAAAATATCCCCACAAGTAATAGCATAGTTAACCCTCACAACAGGGCTTTGGAGTATACACTGTTGCTATCCCATGAGAAAGCTGGGGCCCAGAGAGAGAAAGTTGCCCAAGGTTGCTTGGCAAGTACCATCAGACTTTGCCATCGGGGGTGGAGTTTTCAAGCCTCTGTTTTCACCTGACACTAGTAAAGTTGGAGACCCAGTCTCAGGCCTACACCGCTCAGCTTCTTTCAATGGGTTCTGCCTGTCGCTCCAGCCTTTCTTTACACAAGTGTGGAGTTGGTACTTAGAAAGAGTCCTTAAACTGTGGCATCTGTGGCTCATTCCTATAAGCACTGGTCCTGGGCTGTGGAGAGAGGGAGTAAACATGGGCACAGAGCCAGCTAGCCAGGTTCTGTTCAGTCCTATCCAGTGTGAGGCCCAGCCTCACTCCCCCCCCAAAGTTCCGTTTCCATTTGGTGTGGATGCTGGAGCCCCCTCAGCTGTCCCTGTATTCCCAGGCTTCCTCTGACGCCCGCCCTATTCCCAACACTTCCTCTTCTCTCGTCTGAAACAAAAAAGTTGAGGTTAGGTTAAAAATTGATGTTTCATTCAGAGCATGGTTCTGGAACCAGAGACATGGTATCTGACAGGGCCTTCTTATTGCACCCTAGCAGGAAGAGGGCATCACAGAGCCAGATGGAGGAAGCTGGTCCGAGTGGCCTTTTAAACGAAGTTACTCTTGTGGTTCTCACTAGTTTATTCATTTCTCCATGAGAGCAAGAGCCTCGTGACCCAATCACTACTGAAGGTTCCACCTCTCAAATTTGTGTATGACTGAGAATTAAGTTCTCGACTCATGAAAGGTAAGGAGCACCTTCAGATCACAGTGGCAATGGACTTCTTGAATTTTCACACAAAATAATCGAGTGATAGGAAGGACGGGAAGGCTGGTGTCACCTGCAGTGCAGTGAGGAAGGAGTCTTCTCGGAACACGACTACAGGAGGTGGCAATAAAAGATACGGGGTGGGGGTGCAGGCAACATGGTGATGCATGCAGCACCAGCATCATCATCATCATCATCATCATCATCATCATCATCATCATCATTATTATTATTGGAATAATCCCAGGAGACAGAGGCAAGCCTGAGCTACATGAGAAGACCCTGTCTCTAAAAGCTGAAAAAGAGAGAGAAGACCACCAAGACTGTGAGTACATTTGCCCATGTTAAAAATTCTCTCTCTCTCTTTTTAAAGACATGGTTCCATGTAGCCCAGGCTAGCCTCAAGATGGCCTCGAACTCCTGAACCTCCTACTTCCATTTTCTAAGTGCTAGGATTGCAAGCATGTGCCACCATGACCAGTATTAGATGGTGCTGGAGCTCGGCAGGCAAGCTCTCTACAACTGAGCTATCTTCCTAGCCCTTAGCAGAGACGCTGCACTCCTTTTATCCACAGGAAGGAATGATTGAAGAAATCTGTGGCTGGTCACATGGTGCTCTACATCAGTCTCAAAGGGAGGAGAGAGATCCAGGAAGTTCTGGGTGAGTCAACCTTGTGCTCTGACTGATCAGTCAGACTGATTAGCAAGGGTGGCATGTTCAGGAGACAAACTCTACTAGCAAAGGAAATCAATATGGTTGAGTACAACATGGAGGTTGTGGGCTAAATCTTCTCTGAACCATAAACATGGCTACATGCTCAAAGGACACGTATTCTATTTGTAAACAGGCATGCATATGCATGCACACACACATACACACACACACCTCCTTTCTTTTCTTGTTTTCCTTTTACAGATAGTAAGAAGTAATACTTGGGCGTTTACCTTTTTGTAAAGTTAGCAGCCTTTCTCAACAATTAATCTTCAAAATATATAAATGGACCTCACCATTTCTAAGCAAGTGTTGACTGTCTTGTTGGATGGGCATAGCATATTTATCAAGCCAGTCCTGTGAGTTTACAGGTTACTTTCCCTTGTCCGTTGGAATAGACCATAATGTGCTAGGTCTACCTGCACCTCATCTGTCTTAGAAGACCTGTCTCAGCAGTCGGAGGAACTCATAGATGTGCCTTAAAAGAATATGTACACCAGACTGCTGATGCTTCCAGGCCACTCTCTAGTGACAGAGCATGCCTTTTACTTATGAAAGTGATGATTTCCATCAACCCAGGGTAGCATCAACTTGTTGGTCTTGTTAGTTTCAAGATGTCATCACCTTGTAGTTTTAATAGGTATTACTTTCGGATGAATCATTTTATCAGTTCTCCGTGCTTTAAGCTGTTGGTCTCTCTGCGCATGCTTCATACCCTCGCTGTGTTGGCTGCCTTCCTAGTTCTATGGAAGCACACCAGAGACCGTCAGCTTGGGAAGGGAAAGGTTTATTGGGGTGCACAGTGTTGCGGATTTTAGTGATGGGCAGCTGGCCTGTTGTTTGGGGCCTGTGTTGAGACAACAGGTGATGACAGAGACAGGAAGTGGACAAAGGGGCTTGCCTCCTGCCTGAGAAGCAGAGAAAGGAAGTTCTGGGTCTGACTCTTTAGTCTGAGATGCTGCCAATGACCTAAGACTTCTCGCTAGTTCCTACCTCTCAAAGGCACTGCTAGACTGGGTCTTTATTACACACTTCCAGATAGAAACTGTGGTGCTTGGCCTGAGCTTTAAATTGTATATTGGGGGTATGTTTTGTTTGTTTCGGGGTTTTTTTTGTTATTGAATTATAAGAAGTCTTTTCTTTGTACCTTTTTAAATATTCTTTGTGGATTTCTCATTATGCATCCCAATCCCACTCATTTCCCCATCCCCTAGCATCTGCCCTCTGCTTTTGCAAAAGAAAAGCCAGAAACCAAAACAACAATAAAAAGAAAGTTGAAAAAAATTCTCAGTGTAGAACTGTAGTGTGACCCAGTGAGTCACACAGTATACCCTTTAGTCCATACATCTTTACTTGTAAGTGATCATTGCTATGAGTCATTGGTCTGGTTCAAGGCAGCTGGCTTCTGCTGCCCTATTGGTAATGGGCTCTCACTGGAACTCCTCTTAGATGTCCTGTTGTTGTCCTGTGTTGTGGAGATCCTGCTTTTTTGGATCTGCAGGTCCGGCCCTTTCACATGCTCCAACAGTTCATAGATGTGGTGGATTTTGGGGTGGGCTAACTCAAAGCCCTGGTTCTGGGCCTAGGTCTTAGCTGGGTTGGTCAGCCTGCCCACTCTCCCTCATTGCCACCACTAGGGTGAGCTCTCCAGCACTGTCCCAGCTAGCTCAAGGAGCAGGCAGCAAAGAGCTGGGCCAGTTCTGCTCTCAGATTGTCATATCTAGGTCACCCATGTTCACACCACCAGGGTCAGCTCAACTGTTTTGCTCAGGGGAGGTGCAGGGCCTGTGCTCCCATGTGCAGCAGCCAGTGAAGGGCAGAGCTGGCTTTCCCACCCTTGTGACCCCAGGGTCAGCTTTCCCACCTGAGTTATAAATAGTCTTATGTCTCATGTCATCTACCTCTCCTCCCCCAACCTATGAGTAGCAACCACCCTGATGTGTTTATGCCAGGTTTATCCTTTGAGCTAGACATACTTTAGAAAAATATGATGTTGACTTATATATGTATGAATCATAAATTACATTGTGCTGTACATTATTTTTCTTAGAAATATCTCTTATTTGTGTGCCAAGAGTCCTCAGGCTTGGTGATTGGCACCTTCACCGGTTGAGCCATGTTGCTGGTCCCATCATCTTTTTACTTGCTAAAGACATTTTTTTTTGTAATTGGATTGTCAGTGACGTACATTTAGTTGGAGTTTTCTGTTGGTCATATAGCTGGAGTTTGAGGAATACTCTAACAGTCAGTTAGCTGTGGATTAGTCTAGAAAGAGTGAGTGGAGCCCTGGGGTGGAAGCCCTGAAGGGTGGAGAAGATTGTGTGAGAATGGGGGAAAGAGATAGAGCTGACTAGGAAGAGAGTAGAAGGCCCATACCATAGGGTGTTTTGTTTTGTGTTGTTGGTGGTGGGGGGGGGGTTATTGTGGATGGAGGGCATCCAGTCAGTGAAGATTCCCAGGGAAGGATGACATATTGATGGGAATTTAGGGTGGGCTGAGGTCAGGAGCCCCTGCAGCTCTCAAATCAGACAGGAGAGACCGCAGTGCCACTGAACCCTCCAGGCACAAGAGAAAAGGACCCAGGCTGGTGGCAAGACCACTCACAGGAAAAACCAGCCTCTCTGTGGCTATTTGCTAGACAGGACCTGGTACGGGTGAGGAGGGTGCTCTTGGCACACAAGCAGGCTGCTAAGTCTGACGTCCTGTGGAGAGTTCATCTGTGAGTAGGACTCTGGGCTGGAAATGGCTCGATGAGTCTTCAGCAAGAGGCTGGGAGGAAAACATGTGAGCGTGAGATCACCCTGGAAGAGCAGCACGAAGGGCTAGAGAGGCTTGGCCAGAAAAAGAGCCCCACGGCAGCTGTGTACGAAGCGGATGGGCGGCTGGGCCAGCTGAGGAGATGTGGTGCATTTTTAAAGGACTCTCTGCCATTCTGGAATTTGAGCCTGAGTGTGTGGGGGGGTGCAGAGTTGAGACAAGGTCTAACAAACTGTCCTTTCCCACCGCTTTGGAGGATGCAGAATATGTTTGGACTAAAGAGAGCAGATGATTTAAGAAGCCCAGTGTGCTGGCTCAGTCCCCCAGGCTGGGAGTCCCAACCCTGAGGGTGACATGGTCAGAGCAGCTTGGGTCTGTCTTCACTGTACAGAGAGCTCTGAACATCTCAGGGCTTTGCTGCTATGGGCAATGTTGAGCATGACACTCCCTGGGGAGGATGTAACCTTTCTGGTCACCCAGGAAATGCCAGGAATATATATATATATATATATATATATATATATATATATATTTCCATGCTTTGCTGCTAACTCTACACACCTGGTTTTCCAGTCAATGATTAACAGCTGGTCAGAATGAATGAACACTGAAGAAGACATTCTGCCTTGTCTCCAAAAGGAAAAGGGCAAGAACTGCTCAGACCCAGCTGTGGTGTCGGCTCAGTTTTGTGTTCTTGTCATGATCTTTGGCAGGAGAGTTTCTTCTATAGTAGTTTTATTTAATAGTTTTCTTTGAGTGCATGAAGCAGGTATTTTAGCATCTTATTTGATAATACCATCTGTGAGACTACAGGCTCACTATAGCAGCTGTAATGTCTTAATGCATATACACATAAATGCTTAACTACTAAAAAGGCTCTTTGTATATTACACCCACTTAGACAGACACAGCCTTGCACTGTGTGTCCACAGAGAGGTAATCTGGGAGCCGAAGCTTCCTCCTAACCCTATGCACAAGATAATAAAACTATTTCCTCTACCTCCTTAGTGCTGGGAACCAAAAATGAACCAGTCAAAAGACAGATTAACAAGAGTGGCTGGATTTTTAAATAATAACATTAAAAGCCTATACACCTAACTCAGCAGAGAAAAAGAGGGGCAGGAAAGGACTTCTTTATGAAAAATACATAAGTTTCTGTGAGGAAGAACGATAGATTTAAGAGAGGGAGAAAGTTTGTGATTGTTTGTATAAGTGTGGACACTCTTGCTGTCTTCAGGGCCACAAAACAGTCCTGGAGAAGGGACTGGCTGAAGTGTGTTTTCTGTGTTCCCTTCCAGGAGTAGACATTTTCCAAAGAAGCCATTTGTAGCTGCCTTACTTCTCCGAGGTTGCTGCTTTCTGTCGTGGAGGATGAGTTCTGTCTAAGGAGGCTCCATTCATATCTGCTGAATCTCTAAATGTCTTTACCATGCACCCTGTTTGGGGAGACTGGGTCTATCACGGGACCTGAGGCTCTCTGATTAGTCTAGGCTGGTTGCCAGGGAGATCCCAGGATCCTCTGTGTCTGCCTCCATAGTGCTGGGACCATGAGCAGGAGCCACATGGTGTAGATTTTTAGGTGGGTGCTGGGGATTGAACTCATGTCTTCATACTTGGATGGCAAGCAAGCATTTTCCCTAGCTAGCGCCCTAGTCCATAAACAAATTTCTTATTTAATAATATACTTTCAGCATCTCTCTGCGTAAATGCTTTTTAAAAACGAGATCAGTCACGGTTGCCTGGGTTCCTCTGCCTAAGGTGGAGGAAGTGAATATTTTTGCTGTAATAGTGAGCTGGTGTGCTCCAGCAGATGGCTAGTGGTGCCTTTTGGTGTGGGAGGGTGATTAACTCTGGAGACCACTCACTGATCACATGAGAGAGACAGACATATGGCTATGTGGAAAGTGCTCACCCTAAAAGCTCCCAGCCACAAGGTGAGCGCAGACAGGAAGGGGAGCCTTGGGGAGAAAAAAGATTGAACTTTCCTGGGGGCAGAGGAAAGCCGGGGCACCCTGGCTAGGGTACTGTGCCCAGGAGCCCCAGTCCACATACACAGGGGTCTTTAATTTGACCAGACAGAGTAGAACAGAACTGCTTCCCCAGGTCACCTGATCCAGCTCAGGATTGAGCAGCCAATGCAGAGGTAGATTGTAGCAGGCTTTTTCTTTTACTTTTGGGTCACCAACCAGCTTCCAAACCATGACATTGAGACTTTTTATTAATTATGAATGTTAGGCCTGGCTGAGGCTTGTTTTTTAGCTGGCTAGCTCTTTCAACTTAAATTAACCTGTTTTTCTTTTACTTTTTGCCTCTGGGCTTTTTACCTTTCTTCACTCTATAGGTTTGTCTTTCCTTCTTACTTTGTGGCTGGTGGGCTGGCCCCTGGTCTCTCCCTCATTCTCTGCTCTCTTCTCCTCTCATTCTTCTCTCTCAAACTGAGATTTCTCCTATTTATTCTCTCTCTGCCAGCCCTGCCTATCCTTTCTCCTGACTATCCTTTCTCTATTGACTGTTCAGCTTTTTATTAAACCAATCAGGTACCTTAGGCAGGCAAGGTGAAATCAATGTATCCCATCTTTACATAGTTAAAATAATATACCACAACGATAGACACTTGCATCCACTTTTTTTTCTTTTTCCAGGGGATTGGAACAAGCATGCTAGATAAGCACTCTGCTGCTGAGATGTATACTTAGTCTGGCTTACCTTTTTTTTTTTTTTTTGATAATATCTCACTACATTGCTCAAGCTGGCCTTGAACTTGCTTTATAGGACAAGCACGTCTTAAACTTGCCATCTTCCCATCTTCCTGCTCAGCCTCTCTAGTAGCTGCGTGCAGGCCTGCACTGCCATGCCCACTTTCATAACTTCCTGACTTCTTTAGGGAGCTCAGAGTAGCACCCATAGCCATGGGTGTGTTGGGAGGTTGACAGTGGCATTACCTATGGATACATTACACCATACTTTGTCTTGACTCTGAGAGATGTCCCACTCCCCAGTTCTAAAACACGAGCATTCAGGCCTGGTCTTTGGCCTGCTGTTGTTAGACATTGAAGACCTGGTTCACTCCCAGCAATTTGCTCTTATCCTGGCCGGTGTGATATAAACACCTAACTTTCCAGAGGTGTCCTCCTTTCTGTACTCTCTGAGGACCCACGCTTGCAGAGCTCAGATTGCTGGCAGGGGATGGGGCTCTGACCGGAAATAGATCACACAGCTGCCTCACCACAGGCTTCTCCAAAGGAAAAAGCTTTTCCAGGGGCAGACTTAAAAACCTGTGAGATGCAGCAAGCCTCCCCTGTTGCACTGCCTGCTACTTGCCCAGAAGTTCAGTATTTCAGCTCTGCCAGCCCAAGAGTTTTGAGACGTTCTGATTGAGAAAAAAATCTTCAGGGTTCAACACAGGAGCCCCACTGGCTGAAAGAGAGGGCATACCCTTTACAGTGGTGTTTCAGTGTTTCTGTCTGCAGCCGTGAATGGTAGCAAGGTAGAGGAAGGGTATCTGCTGGACCCTGCAGGGCTGCTTACTGTGTGACCCCCCAGTCTCTTCATCGGCCTTATGTACTGGACAGCGAGACTTCATCCTTACGCTCCTAAGGCAAAGTGCCTGGATTAGGAAAGCCTGGCGAATGTCTGCCAATGTCTGTGCACTCCCGTGCTCACTGCGTAAGAAGATGCCTCTCACTGACACCACCTGTGCTGAAGGGCTTCCTCTGTGGGCAAACAGGAAGTAGCTCACCTCTCCGGAGCAGGAGTGCTCTGGCCATGCTGCATATCTTGGGCTGTGTGGGCTGCGTGCTACAGAGTGTGTGGTCACAGCAGGACACATTTGGGTTCTCAGGAGGGCGTGGTGGGCTGGGGAGAGACTCAATGAATGGAAGGACGAGGATACTCTGCCAATCACTACTTGGGGCTCTGGGACAGGGCGGGGCATAAAGTCCCTGTAGCTGGAGCCCCTCAAGGGATCTTCCACCCAGAGATTTGTTTCTTATAGTAGCAGGAGATGAAAGTTATGAGAGGCACCTGCAGTCAAAGAAGTCCTTATACACCCCCCCCCCACACACACACACACACACACATCTGGAAGGTGAGGGAGAGGCAGATTTCTCTCTTGTTCGAAGTAAATGGAAAAGAGCCATCTGTTAAAGGGAGGGACAGGAACTCCACTGTCAAGTGAATGTAATTCATGGTCACAGGAGGCTATTGACCCCTAAATGAGGAGAACCTGGAAGGAAGGAAGGAAGGAAGGAAGGAAGGAAGGAAGGAAGGAAGGAAGGAGGGAGGGAGGGAGGGAGGGAGGGAGGGAGGGAAGGAGGGAGGGAAGGAGGGAGGGAGAAAAGAAGGAAAGAAGGAGGGAGGGAGGGAGGGAGGCCCCAGTAAACAAGACAGTCTTGCTCACTTCCATGTCTCTTCACACATCATTGCCTTCTGCCTCAACCATTGCCTCCCTGGGTCACTGATCCAGAAACTCTCAGTGGCCGTGTTGATAAAGGCTCACTCACGTTCCTTTTTAATTCTCCTTGACTTTCCAGTAGCCTTCAGCCCAGCCAAAGGCCTCCTCCTTCGGAAGCAACCTCTCTCTCACTATTGTCTTTCTCTCACCTTCTTGATAGCCCCTCATCAGCCTCCTTTACAGACCTCTCCCCTCCCATCCTGATGGGGCCCACCACCTCGGCCTCACATACTTTTCTGGGGCCACACCAGCCCCTAAACTCCAAGCATGGTGTTCAGTTGCCTACCTGAATTTCACAGATATCTAAATCCAGCATTTAAAAAGTCGAACTCATTTGATTGTTTGTGTGTTTGAGACAGGGATTCTCTGTGTAGCCCTGGCTGTCCTGGAACTTGCTCTGTAGACCACCAGGCTGACTTCAAACTCACAGAGATCCGCCTGCCTCTGTCTCTCAAGTTCTGGGATTAAAGGAATGTGACCGCCCAGCAAAAAGTTGAGCTCTTGATCTCCTCCCCAAAACTTCATCTCCTGGTGCTTTTCCACTTCAGCAAGCCCTGTGCAGTCTCTCAAACCAGAAGTCTGGAAGTGATCCTTGACTTCCCCCCAATCCACTTAAGCAGCCAGACTTCTCAGTGGTCCCCAGTTTCTAAGTCCCCAGTCACAGGCCCTCCTTTCTCTGCCATCATTGCTCTCACTCAAAACAGTGCCCTCCCTTACCTGGACACCTCCCCCAACCCAGAAGCTGCTTGCCTGGGGGTTTGCTCTCAGGTGGCCCCTGGCGCTTGTTCTTCATTCAGTGGACAAATGGTTTTAGAAACAAAAGCATAAACCCTCATTTGGCCCTCAACTCCAAATTCACCTTGGTCTACAGTTGAGGACCCATTGAACTCCAGCGGGCCCTGTCTCTCCTGTCTGAGGATCTCCTCCTCCAGTCCCAGGCCTACTGAGTGTTACCCAGACATTAGACTTCCCATCTCAGATAATGAATTGGACCTGCAGCCTACACTGCTCTTCCACATTGGGCCTCTGCCTAGGCCTCCCCTGACCTCCACAGCAGTGAGCTCACCCTGCCACCCTCCCTGGTTTTCCTCCACCCCTTCCTGCCCACACTTCAGACATTCAGTGAGCAGGGGCTGGTGCCTAGTGCACTCACTTCTTTTCTGTCTCTAGATTGGAAGCTCCCTGGGAACTGGCTGGTCAGCAGCTTCTAATGTGGACACAGGAACACAGAAGGCACTGGCTAGAGGGCCGCACACCAGAGGCAAAGTTAGAGCCTGGGGAAAGGTTTGCTTCTAGGTGATGGATTTAGGTTTCAGGTTTACTGGGCTGTGTGGAGAGTTGCAAAATCAATCCTGAATGCAGGAGGTGTTGCAGCTTGGATGAGGGAATGGACCTGGCTATGCTGAAGTGGAGGTGTTTGTGAGGTTAAGCTGTGCATAACACTTACCAGTCTTAGAAAGTGGTTGGTTTAGGCCTGCCAGGACCATTTCATCTAACACATCAAATACGTACAAGTTCGGGGAAGCTGGCAAACTGTCGTATTAGTTGTGGCTTGCCTTCCTACTTTACATCTACCTAATTATCAGCCTGCAGGTCCAGGTCTGAAGCAGAATCACCTGGAGCAGAACCTAGTCCTGTCTTGGCCCCTGCCTGGCCCCACCTCTCTTTCTCTTCCTCATGCTGACCCTGTACCACAAGCCCAGGGTGAGTGGGGGTGGGGGATGGGTGAGCTGAGTCTAAACCTATCCTCTACCCCACCCTGTACTATCAGCCCTCTAGCCTCCCTAAACCTAGTCTCAGGCTGTGCAGAGAGAGCTGCAGTATGCCTGAGGGGATAGCCAGGCAAGCCCAGAGCAGAGAATTCTAAGACTCTCCACACCCAGAAGAGTATGTGGGTCCAGGCAGAAACATCTCTGGATTCCCTCCCTCTATTAGAGGAGGACAGCTGGAGGAAGGCCTGAACCAGAGACCGGCCCTCTCAATGTAGGCCACCCGCACAAGGCCCATAACTGAGGCCTTGGACAGCACCACTGTTGTGGGCAGGCCAGTAAAGAGGACCCAGGCAAGGTAGGTGGGTTTGCGAGAGCTGGAGCTGTGGCTAGCTAGGGTAGAGTCTGGCAGAGCTGTGACTGAAGACGTGGATTGTTTACATTGACTACAGTTCCCACTGGCTTCTGTATCACACTCGTAGACCCTGTAGCCTGTCCCAGGGATTTGTGTCTGGGACTCACCTCTTGGGACTAGCTCTTGTCCTCCGAAGGCCTAGTTTGACTCTTTGCAACTTCCCATTCGTGCAAGCTGATGTGCAGCTGCCTCTGTGCAAAGACTGAGCCGTCATGCTTGTGAGGTCAGAGTGAGAAGCAGTTAAGGATCTTTTTGGTTGGGGGATGGGGGGACCTTTGGTAACATAACGTAATATCTCAGGTATCATTATCAGTGGTGACACAGGACATAACCATATAAAAATTGAAATGTCATATGTGAAAAACAAAATGCTTGACTTGAGACTCTTCTGTCTTCCATTGGTAACCCTCCAGGAGACCAAGCTAAGGCAGACACAGAAACTGGAGCAAAACCACAGTGAGGAAGGAGGAGGAGCCTGTTCGCAGCCCAGGCTTCATCTTCCCGTTTCTCCCAGGCCCTGGCGTTGTGAGGAGAAGGCCAATCTGTGGCAGGTTTCCTTCTGGGATTGTGCTCCAGGGTAGCAGCTTCCAAGGAGCAGGTGGTATAGACAGCTTATGGGACGCTGGGAGATGCTGAAGCCGGAAGTGGAGGCCCTCGTCTTGTGGGCAGGAAGTGTGAGGTACTGAGCTGTTCTGAGGGCTAGGGAGCCCTGGGGAGCGGGAGGGGTATGTGTCACGGTGGTGAGGGGAACGGAAGTCGGAAGCGTCAGTCACCACATTCGCAGGCGGGCAACTGTGCAACAGAAAGTGTTCCCGGAGCAGGGGAGTCCAGGAGAGCCCCTAACTTCTAGTCCCTAAAGGTGAGCTAGGTGTGCTTACCGGGAAGTGGAGCTGGGGTTGTCTGGGTTAGGGGACCAGGAAATTGAGAGTTTTATGAGGGTCCTCATGGTTGAGGTTAGGGACAGGTGCGCTGAATGGAGACGTTTCTGGGCTTGATCAGTCAGTCACTACTTAGATACTTGAAAAGAGCCTAACCTCACTGGACCCTTGCCTTCCCCTATCTCTCCCCCCTCTCCCCCTCCTCCCTCTCCCCCTCCCCCCCCATCTATCCTCTGTCTAACTCTCTATCTGGCCCTCCTCTGACATCTGTTTCTCCCTCCTTTCCCCAGGACCTCTAAAAACTTGTAAGGTGAAGAGGCAAGGCTACCTGCCTTAAGTCTTCATGGCTCCTGTGGTTGAGGTCCCAGCTGACCTTGACTGTAGACTTTAGAAGGCTGGGGTCTCAGGAGGGTGCGGGAGCAGTTCTGGGTGTGGCCACTGTACAAATGGAGTCTGGGCTTCCGCCCTTAAGGTGCTCCCTACTCCGCCCTATACTCCGGCCCCGCCCAAAGAGGCTGGAGTTAGAAGGAGAAGCCCCCCTCCCAACTTGTTTAGCCCTGATTCAGGACTATTTTCCTGATGTGTGAGAGGAACCATGTCACTCCCCAAAATGTCCCTCTATGAGACACTGTAGGCCCACTAGGGCCCTTTGGAACTGGTCCTCAGCTCCTGCTTCCATATTCCAGGGCCTGAAATTCCATAGTTAAAGTCATTTTTCTACTAAAAGGCCAAGACAGTTGTCACATCAGGACCAGGACTACTGAAAGAATGGGCTCCAAGCAGGTGTGTTAGCAGCCCTCCGGGACTATGGAGCATCTTAGTACTTCCTCCAGCTATGAATAGGAACCACTGGTAGAGAGCATAACCCAGATTCTGGATGAGAGGCCCAAGGAAGGGGAGGTCTGACTTGACCCCCTATGGGTCCTTCGCCTTCTGAGGCCACAGCTGCTCCTATCCTCTGATTTAGGTCAGCTCCCCACCCATCATCCCTTGCTCTCTCTGTGAACATGAGCTGGTTTTACCATGTATTACGGGAGCCCCTTACTCCCCACATTTGCATGAAGGCACCCTTGGGAGCAAAATGTGGGACCTCCTCTAACCAGTTCTCACAGTGCTCTGGGCCCAGGTTCAGGTAGAGGAACCAGTCCTGTCCCTCCATTCCAGGAAGCTCCATTTGCTGTGGGTGTCTTTTGATTTGGAGGTTGTGGATGTCTTTCCCCCAAGGACACCACCATTGCCTAGACTACACACCTACGTGACAGCTTACCTCCCATGTCTCTGGAAGGGTCAGGGCTGTTATGGGGTAAAGGGAAGGAAGCAGGCTGACTTACTAAGTTTGTTAGCTTAAATTGTAGTGTATGTGTGTATGCGTGTGTGTGTGTTTGTGTGCGCATGTGCGTGCATGTGTATGTGTGTGTGTACAGGGTCGTGTCATATTCCAGACAGAGAGGGCTGAGGGCTGTCTCCTCCAGCAGGCCAAGAGCTGACAATATGTGGATCTAGATGAACCTGACAAGGAGGTGTGCATGCGTGCATGCGTGCATGTGTGGATTTCGCTTACTTTTGCTTCTCTGGGTGAATGGCAGCGCAACAGAGTTGGGCTGCAGAGACATGACAATTCCTTGATCATCTCATGAGGCCCAGGCCTAGCATCAGCGCTCAGGCTAGTTCCCATTGCATGGCAAACCTGCTGGGTGGCCTTCCAGTCCAGTTTCCTTATTCTTCAGATGAGGGACCAGGTGAAGTTTCCCTGTCACAGGGTCAGGCCATTACAGATTTCGGATGTTAATGTATTCTGTGAGCTTCTTCATCAGACTCTCCACTGTCACCCTGATCCAGGTTGTTACCCTTCCTCCTCAGGAACAGATGTCTCCATACTCGGTCTCTCATTCTTTTTGTTGTTTGTTTGTTTCTTTATGTACAGGGTTTCTTTATGTAGCCCTGGCTGTCCTGGAGCTAGCTCTGTAGGCCAGGCTAGCCTCAGAATCACAGATCTCCGCCTGCTTCTGCCTCCCAACTGCTGGGATTAAAAGCAGGTTCCACCACTACCACCCCACTCCATCTCTCATTCTTAAACTAGAAATTTAAATCTGTAAGCCAAGAGTAAGCAAATCCATTGGGAAAAGAAAAAAAAAAGTAAGATCCAGGTGTCCTCTTCTTCCTCCAAAGACCAAAAAAAAAAAATATGCACTGCTGATGTTGCTCAGTTAGTTGGTAGTCTTTACCTAACATACACAAAACCCTGGGTTTGGTCCCCAACACTGTATATACCAGGCATGCCAGAGCACCCCTGAAAGTCTAGCATTCATGAGGCAGGGGTGTTAGTATCACCCATGAGTTTAAAGCCAACCAGAGGTGGTACATAAGGGGACCCTGTTGTGACAAAACCGAAAGAGAAAGAAATAAAACATCCTTGAAGCTCTAGGGTGGATTAAGAGGGACTGGCCTCCTGGGCCCCTAGGCATCACTTGCCTCCCACCTGCTTCCTGAAAAATACCTCCTAGTGAAAATCACCTGAAATGCAGAACTCAGGACTGAGGCCGAAGGTACACAATGCAACAGCGCGGCTCCCTTTCCTACCTCACTGCCTGGCCACTCCTCGCCAGTAGCGTCCTTAAACTTCCGGAGGAATCCCAGCACTCTGGGAAATGAAGGGCCACTTTATTTATTCATAGTCAACAGAACCCAATTTAGGAGGCATAGTCTTTTATTGCTGAATCTTTGCCTTGCTGAAATGAGAGATTTTGAAAGAGATTTTGCTGGTCTGGCCAAAGAGTTTAGTCAGTAAAGGAGCTGGCCATCAAGCCCAAGGACCAGAGTACAATCACTGGAATCCTTATGGTGGAAGGAGAGAACTGATTCCTCCAAGCTGTCCTTACACACAAATACAAAATAAACTAATACGTGTAAGAAATATGGGTGGGGGAGGGGAGATTTCACTGAACTCGGGCGGTGGGAAAAAAAAAAATCAAGAAAATTTTAGAAGCATGCCTAAGACATGCATGTACTCTGCTCTCTTGTTTCTCATGGCGGAGGAGGGAGGGCACTGGTCTCAGTTTTCACCCAGATGACCGCTAGGGCCATCAGAAGGACTACACCCTTCCAGTCATCCGACTCATCCATACTGAAAAGCTAAAGAAAGGAAGAAGCTCTCTGACTTGCGGGTAGGAAGCAAGTGTGGCTTAGGGGAACCTTACACCTGGGTCTGGACCCCAGCTCCCTCACTGGTTTGCTGAGCCACCTAGAAAACCCTGTGGACTTCTTTAAGTCTTAGCTTCCTTGCTAGAGATAAGTGGGTCTTTGGGTTTGCCTCATTCATGGGAAGCCTGGTGAGAGTTGAGCTCCTGGATGGACAGCTGGATAAGTAGATCCCTTTGTAGGGCTGAGATAACATTAACTGTATCTTCTCCCATGGTTTTCGGGTGCCAGATAAAAACACAGAATGCTCAGTTAAATGTGACTATCTGATAATTTAGTAGGGTGTTTCAAGCATGTCACAGATACTGGAAGTGCTGGAATTTTGCTTTGTTTTGTCTTTCATTCTTTTAAAATAGTTATTGGGTATAAACCCAGGGCCTTGTACATGATAGATAAATACTCATCTCTTGCCCACATCCCTTGCGTGTTTATCTGCCTAATTTAGCAACCCCACCATGAAGAAATACACCACCACATGGCCTGGCCTCCTGCAACTGAGGTCCGCCTTCAGGCTCTAGAACCCTGGGATCATATAAAGAGACCTGAACATCTCAAGTCAAAACCAGTCTTGAATTTTTGACCCACCTGAACTAAAAGATAATGGTATGATTCCAAGAAATGTGTGGAATGAGATTCTCCAGTGGTCAGGAAGCCAAGGGAACCTGCCTTTTCCAAGCTTACTTCCAGGCAACAAGAGCCCTCTGGGTAAACTCTGGGAGTTGAAATAGAGCAATGTGGAATGCAGTCGGGTTGACCTTAATTGCTTTGAAAGAATTGTGGTCCAGTCAGACCACATACCAACCAGCAGCCTTTGGGTTTCCTTAACTCACCTCTCTTCCCCTTTACCTCAGTTTCCCTTGACCTCGTAGGCCCTTCTCTCCCTAAGTCTTTCAGATACCAAATCTCAGAAATTTGTTCTCTCCTCTTTGGTGTATAGAAAACTGTATTTTCTCTCATCCTTCCCCTCTCCCCCCATCTTTGAAAATTGCCAGGGAGGAACACTGGATTTCTTCTGAAAAGGCAAACTCAAATAAAACCCAAAATTCAATGATGTCCATGGTAGCCATGACCATATCCATTATTGCTGCTTTATACCATGTATGTATGCAGGCATGCATGTATGTATGTATGCATGCGTGTATGTATGTGTAAGTATCTATTTGCAAAGAGACACACGGGATTCCCTCTAAGTTTTGGTGCCCCTGTTCCCATTCCCAAGGTCACAGGTGTACGTGTCCTGTCAAATGAATTCTGTAGTGAGAGTAAGTGCATCACCCTGGCTACATGCCCAGATGCCTCCAATGACCCCTCGCTCTAGGGGAAGTCTTGTAAAGTTTCTAGTGCCACCCACTAGTGCCAAGCTGGAGACAAGACCGTAATGAATGAACCTCTGAGGGTCCGAACTGCAGCAGGTTCTAAGTATATGTATCCCTTCCTTAATAGAAGTGGGACTGTCTGAGGTCTCTGCACAGAGCGCGGTCAGGGCAGAAATGAGCAGTTGCATGGGGGAACAAGGCAGCCCATCCTGCTCTTTTGACGTAGCTAGCAAAGGCTGTGAATCCTCAGCCCGCAGTCCAGGGCTGCAGACCTGTGGTAAGAATGGAAACAAGGGTGTGGAGTGGAGGCCAACCCACAGCACCTGGAGAAGACTGACGGGCATGACCAAGTTCAATCCACTTGATTCAGAGCAGAGGTTAAATACAGGCAGTAGTTCTGCTCTTTCTGGAAATCTATCTGGGAGAGACTGACTTATCACTAAACCATAGAGTATAGTGTACCAAAGAGTTCCACGATAGCCCGGAATGGAGTATAACAAAGGTTTCTTTATTTGGGGATAAACTCACAGTAAGGGTAGCGATCTGCAGTCCTCTACTTGCACTGGGAACTGGAACAGAATCCAGCAGAAAAGAGGGCATGCACACTTTTCATCTGCTCTTATAGTACATGAGACCATGCCCAAGGTGGGCCAGTATCTTAAAGACTATTGGCTGAAAGAGTTTCCTCAACAGTAGAGGGACTTGAAGTCTGCTCAGAGACCCTTCCCAGGGTGTTAAAATCCCAGAACTTCATTATCATTGAGCAACTCCAGGTTTATATTATAATAAAGTGAGAAACAGAACATGGTGTCAGGACAGAGGGAACAGGGAAACCCAGATATAGATGCTATTTTTAGGGTCTTTTAGAAAGATACCTTGAAGATAGAGACTAGCTTCCATATTAGTCCCACCCCATTTCTCTCTGGTGTTCTCATACAAAGTCATGCCTTTTAGGTAATCTTTGTTTGTTTGGTTGGTTGGTTGGTTGGTTGGTTTTTTGGAACAGGATTTCTCTGTGTAGCTTTGAAACTCACTCTGTAGACCAGGCTGGCCTTGAATTTAACAAAGGTCTGCCAGCCTCTGCCTCCCAAGTGCTGGGGAAAAAGGCATGCACCACGACCCCCTGGCTATTTTCCAGGTAATCTTAAAGAGTAGGTAGAGACCGTCCAACCTTGGTGTGTAAGCTCTGAGGATTATCATCTATTGAATATCTAAGAGTAGGCCAAGCCCGGTTGACAGTGATGGCAGCTTCCCCCTGAGGTGAGACTCTCTCTATAAGTGGACCCTCTTTAAATGACCCTCCATCACAGGGCTCACTTTCTAGATCCTTCACTCAACTCTCAGTAGCAAGGGCGGATCCTTTCACTCAACTCTCAGTAGCAAGGGCGGGTAGCTCCAGGACCTGTGGTCCTTCATTCATCCCCACAATTTCTGCCACTTGGCATGGAGGAACTGAACTGTCCCCATGGGTTTCTTAATATATTTCTGGGGCACTACACATCAGGTAAGATCTCTCCCACCCTCTTTACCACCTGCCTGAGCTAGAAACACAGCTTGAGGTCTGAAGCCTGGAAAGACTCCAAGGAGGTGGTGTTAGCAGATGCCAGCCAGGCCACAACCCCCTGGGACACAAGGAGAGAGGTTTCTTCAGCAGAGAGGGGACTGAGGAAACCACGGGGTGAAGGGTAAGGGGGTGTGAAGTCAGAGCTGGGACACCCATTCCATCTGTAAATTAAGCCAGGTTCGGGCTGTGGCTTCCTTGTTTGTGTGAAGGGGAGGCAGCAGGTGTGTCTTCCAGGTGTCAGGTTACATGGATGGCAGTGAGCATAGGCACAGCTAACTGGGTGCATAGAAGGGGCTGTCAATCCTGTCTGTATGGAAGTCAGTGGCGGCTGGAGATTGGGAACGCGTCTCACGTGTTCCTTTATTTTCTGTTCCTCTACGTGCACCAGTACAGTTTTCAGGCCATCTCCATTCTTTTGAGATAGAATTATGTTTGGAGAAAGTAAGACAGAAGGAAATTAAAGAAATATTTGATGAAGCCGGGGTGTGTTTAACACTTGGAAACACATGTCACACATCTGTGTACTTAGATCTGCACTTCCTGGGGACAACACAAGAGGGAAGCAGGTCCCAAATTATGAGTTTCAGCGTCCAGTGGATTAAAACAAGCCTGTCACTAAGAGGGATTTGGGCCACTCTGGCAGCAGTGTAACCGTGCATCTCACACTGATGGTGAAGATGGTGGAGACTCCTTCTCAGCAACATTCTTGTGTTCCTTTGGGGATCTGCTGAGGGGCCCACCTCAACTGCGAGAGGGAGGGATGTACGAAGCCTGAGGCACACATGGCCGTTGCTTTCTGGGCTCACCCTCTCTGGAAGTCGAGACTCTCCCCTTTAGGAAACAAGCGCTGTGCTCCTTGGTGGGGGGCTGAGGGACTGGAGCTTCTTCTTCATGGGGCTGAGTGAGTGAGGAACCCCTTAGCTGCTTCTGCCTTAAGTTGCACACAGCCCATTAGGAAGTCACCAAGGAGCTGGCCTTGTCAGTGGCGCAGGCCCACAAAAAGAACCCATACTCTGAAAAGGTAGCAGGCATAGCTTTGCTGGCCTGGGGCCTGCTGCTCCTTACTGCTTGCTATAGCCCATGTCTGACTCATGATTGCTCTGGCTTACACGTCTTTTTGGCTTTCTTCTGCTCTCACGGTGCCCTGAGGTACTCTGTTTCTGCCCCACCTACCTATCTCTGCCTTCTCTGATCCGGCTCCCAAGAGAAAGACCTGAGCTGACCCTGCATTCTTTTCATGCTGAGCCAGACGGGACCCCTTCAACCAAGAGATGGGCGGCTTTAGAATAAGTGCCATTCTGATGCCAGTTTGAAGTTGTGAAGTCACAGGGCCTGTCTGGTACCCCCTTTCCCATGGAAGGGCAGAGAGGGCAGTGTCCCATAGCAGATGCCCCGGGCATGGGTTCTGAACATGTCTAGCACTTTGGACGCAGGACTTCTGTGGATTGTGGTCCTTCTCTAATCTATGCTCCCTTTGGGCACTTACAGGCTAGATGTGGATTTCCAGTTCCCACCTTGGCTTGTGCACCTACTAATTCATGAAATGGGATTGTGAAAACAGACTCTACCAAGGGCTTCTTCTCAGCTCTGGATGATGGGTGACAATAGACCCTCAGACCACCCCAGGCCCGGGGAATTTCTCAACATCTGCCTAGAAGACAACCTACAGCCCTACCCAGGGACATGTCCAAATGAAATACGTGGCCATCCAGGCCCTTCTGAACCTTGCCAGGAACACTCCTGGCCCTTTGATCCCCCAGAATCCACCAGGCTTGATGCTCATCTTGGTAGCGCTGATGCGGAGCCCACTCGCCTGGGAAGTTACTCTTTCCAGGGGGAGGTCAGGCAGACTCCAGCATCGCTGCAGCCCATGAGGGACAGCTGCTCTTTGGAGAGCCCGCAGCAGAACCAGAGCTCGTCCGCACAGGTGCTGTTCTGGGCTGGCATCCTGCAGGCCCAGATGTGTGTCCTGGACTTGGAGGAGGAGCTGGAGAAAACAGAGGGACTCAGAGCGGAACTGAGGTGCTGCATCCCCCCACCTTCTAAGGACTTCCTTGGTGATGTGGGCCTAAGCCCCAGCCTGCCCAAGGAGGATGAAGACTCTGGAGATGACGGTGGTGAGCCTGAGGAGGAAAACCACCAGGCCTGGCCGAGGAGGCAGATGCCAGGCTCCTCCCCAGAGTGGGGTGCTGAGGAGGACAGCATCTTCTTTGACAATCCCCTCTTCCTGGAGAGCCCTGAGTCAGACACCAGTACTGAAGGAGAATGCTTTTCCTGGGAGTACCCAGATTCCCACCCAGAGATGAAGTCTCATAGCCCTCAGACCCTGGATTCTTCACTCCAAGAAGGCACAGGGCTCTGGAGGCCAGGAAGTGAGCTGGATTTGGGGACCAACACTGCTGATCATAGTGGGTCTGCCACCCCTCCATTCCCTGTGCCTTCCTATAAGCTGCACCCCTGCTTGGCCTTAGGGTCCACTGAAGGGGCTCCCACAGTACCTCTTGATCAGGAGAGTGAGGTAAGTTGGCTAAGGAAGCCAGCTGAGGGCTGTGCGGGGACATGGCAAGGAGGGTCTTCCTCAGGGGGCACAGGCCCAGGACACTGTCCAGAAGGTAGAGTTTGGGGAGATCCAAGGTGAGAAAACATCAAACTGACTTGTGTGGACACAGTTGGGGAGTTGGGGAGACGGCTCAGTGGTAAAGTTCACAGACCTGAGAACCCATGTAAAAGCTGGTATGGCAATGCACACCTTTACCTATAACCCAGCACTAGAGGGAAGAGTGTGGAGACAGGGAATCCCAAGATCTCAAAGGCTAACTGGTCTAGCCAAAATGGCAAGCCCCAGGTTTAGTAAGAGATACTCCACTCCCAAAGAATGGTGGTGATCAGAGGCCTGCAGTCTTTTGACGATGCCTCATCCCAGGATCTCCTCCACGGCTCTAGGTCCTTAGAGGGAAGCCTGGGAACCCCACCTGGGTGGGGCTGGTCATCATCCTTCCTGTGACACACCTTATCTGGGGTGGGAGCAGCCACACATGGAGCCATCTAGGCAACCTATGAGGAAGAAAGGTCTTACAGGGAATGGGGAAGGGCCTGGAACAATTCTGTGGGCAAATCAAATGTTCCTTCTTTCAGATTTCTCTGGAAGATGGGCTTAGCCCTGGCTCACCTAAGGCACCCTCCACAAACCACAAATTGATCCAAGAATCAGAAAACTTTGGATTTGACCCTAGACCTGCCACCACCACGTGTCCTATGCAGCCTTGGGCAAGTCTCTTCCCCTGTATGCCTTACCTTCTCCATTGGTGAAGAACCCTCGCCGCACTGCTTCCCAGGGCTCCTATGATGTGGTGCCTCTCCCATCCATAGTTCTTCTCTGAACTGAGAACCCAGACTGTTGTCCATGGGCTTTGGGAAGAAGGGAGGGGCTTCCATGGAGTCTTGACATTGTTCATTCCAGCTCTTTCTATTCTCTATTCATTTCTCTTTAATCCAGGGCTCACAGACACCCCAGAACCTCTCAGATCTGGATCCACCCGTATTTAAGGACCAGCAGACAGAAGATCCTTCCTGGCCCCAGGAACCTCTTATTTCCCAGAACAGAGGTGAGACCCAGTGTGGGGATCTGGGAAACTGAGAGGTGGGGGTGCTTTGGAATTCAGAGTAGAGACAAAGTCCTTGTTGGATTGATTCATTGCACCGTATTGGAGCCAGACATACTTAAGATTAATTCTTCTGTGCCTTCATAAATAAAATGAGCTTTCCAATACTGATAGAATGAAGGGCTATACACAAGACACAGGATTTCTCTTGTCTGAGTCTTACTGGCTCAACAAAAGTCCTGAATCCTGAGGTGTCTGGGGGCTGGAGTCCTGAGAGCTGCCACCAGATAGACAGGGAGAGATCACTGTCTGCAGTAAAATGGGACATCCTGCCCAGTTCCAGGGAGGTACCCAAGGGAAGGAGGTCTGGAGGCAGCAGCCAGCTGTTCTCCTGCCTCCAGCCCTGAGCATGCTCATTCCTGCCATTCCTCAGGTGAGAAGGATGCTGGCTGCTTCCAGGAACCCATACCCTGCACTTTGGCCCACTGGGGGAGCCAAGCCTCTTCACTGGAGCCTAGCTGCCCAGAATCCGAGGGCAGAGGCTCTGGCCCCAGGCCCTGCCCCATGTCTTCCCAGGAGGGCAGTCCACAAGTCCAGCTCCATAGCTCCAAGTGGCCACAAGATGCCTCACACTCTTTGCTCCTGGAGAAGGATGAATCCGAGTTAAGTTCTCTGAAGATAGAGGAGACAGAGAAGACCCCAAACCTAAGGCAGGAGGCAGAGTGTGAAGATCCAGCCAGGACCGAAGAAGCTTCAGCTGCCTGGCACCACGTTCGCTTGACTCCTACAGAAGGGTGAGTCTCAGGCTAGCTTACTCCTAGGTTCTTCCTTGTGTTGTGATAAGAATGCCCTGGTTTGAGCGGAGCATGAGAAACGCACTTTGAATTGAAAGTGCTAATATGCTTACTTCAGTCTATGGATTATATCGGATTACATGAGCACACTTTCAGAATTACTGGAATGTTTAAAAGCAGAGAGTTACAGAGAGTCAAGACTTAAACATACAGAAGCAGAATCATTAGTGTCCCCAGCCAGACACCAGGAAAGGATGAAGGGAGGAAGTCTGGGGACTCTGACTGAAGCCCTGTAAAAGGCTTGGAGCTAGTGAGTAGGGATTAAAGACTGTGAACTTGTGAATTAAATTAAATTAAAGACACGTTAGTGAATTTCCCCATCAACATCAACATGTCTAGGCCCAGGTGCTGCCTGGGATCTCAGCAAGGGGACTCTGGACTGGGACTGGTAAACTATATCTCGGAACCCACAGCAGGAATTGTGTAACCTCAGAACTGCAGCCATAGGTAGGAACAAGTCCACAAAGAAGCCTACTGAGGTGACTCCCTGCCCCAGCACGCTGCTTCTAGGCATTCAGCCCTTCTGAATCTAGATAGGCAAAGGGTTTTTCTTCCGGATTACTAAATCGGGGTCATGTTAAAGAGGCTAACAAGAAGCCAGCTGGGGCTCAGACCATGAACCCAATAGTGTGGACCTTGCTCCTGTTTCAGGACCCTTGGGTGGTAGCAATAGAATTGTCAGTTGGTGTCACAATCAAAAAAACATCTTTTTTTATGAATCTGGAAGCTTTGTTGCCATGGAGTCTCTTGGAGGCTGGGTAACCGTGGAAGACTTGAAATCTGAAAAAGGGGGTTATTGTACAAAAGATGAAAGCAAATCCCACCCCAGGCCAAAGCAAGCCAATTCACCTAAAATGACAAACTTTCAGAGAAAATTAAGTAAAAAACAGGACTAATTTGGACTTTACCTGGGTAAATGACACCAGATACAGTATAAATAAAATTAGTGTCCTGTTTAACAGTAGGAATTCTGATTTCCCTGGCCCCACTCTTTCATACTTGACTTTTCATAGTAAGAAATGAAGAAGTTTTTAAGATATAGCTTTATGGAGCTATAACTCATACAGCATATGATTTGCTGATTTAAAGTACACAGTTCCACATTATAAAGTGATTTCCCCCAACACGCCTTCCTATCTAGACAGTCTTAGCAACAATACTATTGACGAAGTCGCTTGTTAAATCATATTTTAGGGCTTCTTTGACTGGTAATCCAGATGATCCTCTCTAGATGTGATGAGTGCCTAGCGGTTCTTATTTCTTCTTCAGCGGCTCAGTGGGCTTGCCCCTCCCCACCCTCGGTGGTTTTCCTTTTGATTCCTACAGACTTCTAGCACTGCTTTCATGGACTTCATGAAATCCCGGTGCTCTGAATTTCACCTTCCAGTAACTCTCTGTTGTACTTACGCTCTGGATGTATTTATGTTGTGTTTATTACCCAGGGGTGGGATGTTGAGGAGGCTTAGGGAGCAGGGAGTTACCAGCGAAACACCCACCCACTGACCCACACGTTGGTGTGGAGGAGGCTGCTGGGTGAATTCCAACGATCAGCCATGTCTCAGTGACTGTTTCCAGGTTAGCCCTACCTGTTCTGCTCCCTAGTTGGAAACTCAGATAATGAATATGTAAATGCCCACAACACCAGACATCTGGTTGTGAGGTTTCAGGGGAACAGGCATGAGGTAGGGCTGGGATTGAGAATCTTAGTTTTAAGTGTTCGCTGTGATGTTGCTTGTTTGGTCTGCTTATGCCTATCCTACAGGTCCCCAGCCTGTCATATGGTAAAACCTCCTCTGACTCCTCCAGTTTTTTGCCATTCCTAAAGCCAGACTCCCTGTTCTCAACATGATCCTCACACCTATGTCCTCTGGGGCTCTGGAGTTGGGTATGGGGCTGAGGCTGGGGCATAGAGGCATGAGGATGGCGGCAGATAGGGAAGTAATCTACCTGTCTAAGGGAGGGTTCCTAGTGCTGCGAAGAAACACCATGACCAAAGAAATCTGGGGAGGAAAGAGTTTATTTGGCTTACACTTCCACAGCACTGTTCATCATGAAGGAAGTCAGGACAGGAACCCAAATGGGGCAGGATCCTGGAGGTAGGGGCTGATGCAGAGGAGGGCACTGCTTACTGGTTGCTTCTGTGGCTTGCTCAGCCTGCTTTCTTACAGAACCCAGGACCACCAGCCCAGGGATGGCACCACCCATCATGGTGGTGGGCCCTCCCTCATCAATCACTGATTAAGAAAATGCCTTGTAACTAATCTTATGGAGGCATTTTCTCAACTGACACTCCCTCCTTTCAGATGACTCTAGATGGGTCAAGTTGGCATAAAACTAGTCAGGACACTACCTCAACACACCACTGAGATCCTTAAAGGACCTACTACTTGAGATAAGCTTGAGACATCTTTGTGGATTAACCTGGGCAAGTGTGGCACCAGCTTGGCTCTAATCCCCTGAGTCTTGTTTTACTACCTCTTCTCTGAGATCTCCTGGTCCAGCCCAGTCCAGCCCAACTTTGACCCAGTCTCTTCATGCTGAGGACCTGGGTTCAGCTTCTCCAGAATCCACCGTTCAAGGCCCAGGTGCCATAGTTCTAACCCTGAGCTCTGGCCACTTCTTCCTATGGCCTTGGAGGACACTTAACATGCATGTCCGCACAAGTGTGAGTCTGAGGACACCAATGGATTTTTCTAGGCTTTCTGAGAGCCCCAAGCCCCAAGTTCAATCTCCAGAGAAAGGCTGGAGGCCATCATCTGGAGCCAAGTTGGCTAATAACATCAGAAATGACAAGGAGGCCTGGGACCTAGCCTTGTGCCTCTATCGCCTGGATGGTTTCCGGAAGTCTGAAGTGGCTGCCCACCTACGCAAGAAGTAAGGAGCTTTTGAGACACAAGGGTAAGGCAGTACAGGAGGGAGCTACCCATAGGCTTCCTCCACTGACCATCTCCGGCTTCCGCTTCCCTGACCAATAGCCCCTTTGTTTCCCCCCAGCCTTATCACTACCATCACTACCTCTCACCCCTTTATCTCCATCATGGCTCCTCCCCACCCCCATTCTTGGCCAGCTCTGCTTCTTCTGACTCCTCCCCTTGCCCATCCCAAACCCCACATGGCCTGTCGCAGGTAACACTGATCCAAGTAGCAGGGTCAGGCTAGCCACTGACTACTTACTCTCTTGGGACCTGACACCTAGCCTGGCTATACCTTTCTCTCATTTAGCTCTTGCCAGCCTTCCTCTCTGTACCTGCAGCTCAGCCTGATCCCCAGCACCATCTCTATTTCCATTGCCCTCTACAGCAATGACTTCAGCAGGGCTGTGGCTGAGGCGTACTTATCCTTCTTCCAGTTCGAAGGACAGAACCTGGACCGAGCCCTCCGGTAAGGCCTTCTGGCCCTTTGAGAAGGCAGGACTTGGGTGTGGGCGTGGCTAGGGACAGCTGCAGGGCAGTGGTCTCAAACTCCTGGGGGATGTGGCTCTGCTTAATCCTGGTTTTCCTGGGCAGAGGGTTCCTCCAGGCCCTGGTGCTCAGTGGAGAGACTCAGGAACGGGAACGGATTCTCTACCAGTTTTCCAAACGCTTCCATTACTGCAATCCTGGAGCCTTTCCCTCAGTAGGTATGGAGGGTGGGCTGAGGGTGGGGCAGAAGGACTTTGAGGGTGGCATCGAAATAGCCTGTGTTTACTCGGGGTTCGTTGGGCAGCAGCTGCTGGGAGTGTGCTGGGGCTATAGAGAAATGGAGGGAGTCACCCTTAGTGTGGGCAGAAGCCACAGAAGTCCGGATTCCAATGAGCTCTGTACTTGCCTCTCTCGGGGACAGATTCTATACACACCTTGACCTGCGCCATCATGCTGCTTAACACAGACCTGCATGGACAGGTAAGGAGTGGGAGAACACCTAGAAGGGGGCTATGGCATGGTGAGGAAGGAAAAATGGACCAGAGGCTGGGAATATGCCCGCACAGGGCCCTGGAGTCTCCCCAGTGGCCACCTAGGGTCTATTCCATTAGGGTGGGATGTTAAAACTGTCCCTCTTCTCCATGGCCACAGAACATTGGAAAGAGCATGAGCTGCCAGGAATTCATAAACAACCTGAATGGGCTGCAGGACGGCAAGAACTTCCCCAAGGAGCTGCTGAAGGTAAGACCAGGACCCTCCCTGCCGTCTCTGTCTGCAGCCTGGAGTTCCAAGAGGAAATTAGAGCTCAGACATGGCTTGGATAAAAGGTCCTTATGAGGACAAGGTTTGTGTGTGTGTCCCTGTCTGGACTTGTTGGCTGTACAATGTGACATCCCAGACCTACAGAACCACACTCTATGCACCTGAAAATGTCTTGTTACGTTCTCAGGGGATCGTTACCCCCTTTAAAGTCTGACAAGTACTAGTGTGTTGAATGGATGCATGAGACACGAATTTCCCTGTAAGGAAAATCCTGACCTCAGGTTTGGGAGTTCGGTGTTCTTGGTTTGAGTCATAGCCTTGAGCAGAATGCCGTTTGGTCAACTCAAGTTGCTTCTGGGAGAAATGACCATCTCCCAATGGCAGTATCAAGATGAAATGAAAGCTGTAGAGTGCCATGCACCATGCCTGGCTCACATGCTTCCTTAGCAACTGGACCACTGGCTCTTTCATCTACTTGGTGATCATTCACTGAACATTTCCTGTGGACCTTGCCAGGAACAAGGGCTATAGAAGCAAGCAAGAAAGCAAGATGCATTACTTCAGAGTTCCAATCCAGCATTCATTCATTCATTTACCAAATATGTATTATGTGAGTGTTGCTCAGCCAAGTTCCTCCCCTGTCAGGTATCCCTGGACAGGACAGTATGTGGGTGAGGGAATCATGTTCTCTCTCAAAGGACTAGTGTAGAATTACTGAGCTTGTGCAGAGAAGAGCCTTGGCTACTTTGATACCTTTATGTCTCCAGTATCCAGCACAGGGATGGATGGGTAGATGGATGGATAAATGGATCGTGAATGTTTGCCTGCTCGGGAGAAGGACAACTATGATGGGTAGAGGGAAGAGGTAGTACATACGCCCACAGATGTCTGCCAACAAAATGCATGTAGGTACCACAGACCCTCCACTCACCTGTATGCTTCTGTTCCAGGCCCTCTACTGGTCTATCCGAAGTGAGAAGCTCGAATGGGCTGTGTAAGTGAGTTCCTTTCCCTCTGCTTCTTGCCCTTCATCCCTGCCTCTGAGCCTGTCTACTCACTGTTGCGCACCTGAGAACTGGAGAAGGTCAGGGGTCTATACAGTCCTCCTTCTGAGTGGGCAATGCCAGAGGCAGGGTGCTGGGACAGTTTGGGGGAGGGCAGAGGAACTTGGGTAATCCTGGAGAAGCCGGAGCTGGTGAGAGGTGAGTACGGCAGTGTTTTCAGGAGTTGATAGCTTGATTGGTCTTTGATGAGATTTTCCTTGAAGAGGTTCCTGAGACGTTCCTCCCAAGTAGAGATGGTGCTGAGTCCCCAAGGGGCAGAGGGTACCTGTCCCACCAGCATTCTCACCCTGATTCTCTGCCATCCAGAGATAAAGAGGATGCAGCCAGACCCGAGAAGGACCAGCCCTCTCCCTCAGCCAGCAAGATAAGCAACCCCTTCCTCCAGATGGCTCAGGACCCCACAGTGCCCACTTATAAGCAAGGCATCCTGGCTCGGAAGATGCATCATGATGCTGATGGCAAGAAGAGTGAGTGTCTGCTGCCTGGGAACGAGGGTGGACATGGGGAGCGCTCTACATGGGGACTGTGCTCTGTGCTGTGATGCACAGAAGAATGAGCAACCTGTGTTTCTTTCCTGAATGGCCACTGAATGCTGAGCTAAACTAGGTCTGGCTAGTCCCAGGTCCCAGCACCCCTGTGGTAAGGCGAAGACTGGAAAAGCATGTTAGTGTCTCGGGTGAAGGTGGAAGGGGGGAAAGGGGAGGGAGAGAAGTTCTGAGGACTAGCTGCAGGGACAGGCATAAGGGAGCTTCTGGCAAATGATAGCAACTAAATGAAACCTTGTAAGATAAGAGGTCTCGATTTTTTACATTGTCTGAGCACATCCCTTACACAGCAAAGAACATTGCAGAACGGATATAAGGCAGGGACAAAACCTGCCATAATTGACATTTGGGGCTCAATCTGAGGGCAGCTGAAAGCTCTTGAGCAGGACAACTGCCTGACCAGAATAGAGATCGCTGTAATAGAACCACAGATTAAACAGTGCATGGTGGCTAACACTGTCCGGGGTGGGGCTCCCACAGATGACCACAGGAAATCAGCCCTCCCTCTGGCCAAGTAGCTTAGGTTTTGCCCTACCAGGCCAGGATGAGGAAATTGGGTAGAGAGAGAAAGGGGGATTGGAGCTCAAAGGGATTTCTGGTGCTCCCTATGTGGGCGTCACACTTTGTAGGAAGGTGCCAGGAAGAATTGTTCGTTTCTGAGTACACTCCTGGGGTTTGGGGAGAGAGAGTCTTCATGAACATCCACTTATATGTCTGTAGTCCTCTGGTTTCGTCTCTGTGCGGAGTTTTTTCGATGTCTATTCTGATTGTACGTTTCATCGTGTTGGTGTGCTCCGTGTTCCTGTGCCTCCTTGTGAGGGACTGGAGGTGGTCTAAGGGGATGTGCCAGGACTCTGTGCAGACTTGTATTGAGTGGATCTGGATGTAGTGCCAACACCCACTCTTGTGTCTCCCCTTGGGACAGCGCCATGGGGCAAGCGAGGCTGGAAGATGTTTCACACCTTACTGAAAGGGATGGTTCTCTACTTCCTGAAGGTAGGGAGTTACCAGTGTGGACTATTGGCTTCCCAGGGCTGGGGTGAAGAAGGCAGGGAAGAGGAACGAGGGACGAAGGTCGGAAAAGCACTTTGTAGACTGGGAATGGTCACTTAGGACGCTAGTTACAGAGGCAGGAGGTAAAGCTGATGGGAGAATAATCATTCTGGATGCTTGTCCGTTGTTATGGTGCTGTTTAGAATCCAGCTAATGGGATCAAGAGAGGTCCCGAACTGGGAGGGGGGCAGCTGCCGATAATCTCGTCACTGAGCCCCTGTGTCTGGTGGCAGGGAGAGGGCCACTGGCTGGATGGGCAGAGTTTGGTGGAACATTTTGTGGATGAGCCCGTGGGAGTGCACCACTCGCTAGCCAGCCCCGCCACCCACTATACCAAGAAGCCACATGTCTTCCAGCTTCGGACTGCAGACTGGCGTCTCTACCTCTTTCAGGCTCCGTGAGTCCCTAGAGCGGGAGGAAAGTGGTGTTCCTGACCCTCAGTAGTCCCAACCCTGACTACCTTAACCAGGAAACTTGAAAGTTCTGTGCTGGGGATGCAATAGAATGTGTGAGAACAGCTGACTCCTCTCCTTGTATGCTAACAGAAGATTCTAGAATGCCACCAGAGATTGATTTTGACATTTGATATAAACTCTACTGCCATCCTGGGTTTTCCTCTGGCGGATAAAATTCAGTCACCCCCTCCTTACTCCTCACCCCCACTAAAGTTGTGTTTCTGGTTTGGGGAGGCAACAGAGGTGTGAGGCAAGGGGAGGGCAGATGTGACTGGGGAACCCTTGGGGGACACACGACTTCCTTTGCCCACAGCACTGCCAAGGAAATGGCTTCCTGGATTGCACGCATCAACCTGGCTGCCGCCACACACTCGGCACCCCCTTTTCCAGCCGCAGTGGGCTCCCAGCGTAGATTCGTGAGGCCCATCCTACCCATGAGCCCCGCCCAGAGCTCCCTGGTACTGCCTCACCTAACTAGCCAGGGTTGCGGTGGGGCAGGAGGGCGGCGGCTGAGCAGTCGCCCATCATGGGGAGGTAGTGGTCCAAGCAGAGCACTAGACATGGGACATATTGGGGAGGTGGGGAGCACTCTGCACCCTGTGACCAGGAATGTGGAAGTGGGGAGGAGGGAGGCCTGAATCAGAAGTTCGAGCGAGGCAGGGAGCAGCGAGGGGGCTGAAGACCGGTCAGCTTCTCCTTCACCTTCCTCTCCCAGGAGGAGCAGCATCGATCCCACGAAAACTGCCTGGATGCTGCCTCTGACGACCTGTTGGATTTGCAGAGGAACCTGCCCGAACGACGGGGCCGAGGCCGGGAGCTGGAGGAGTACCGCTTGCGGAAGGAGTATCTGGAGTACGAGGTGAGCAGCTTAGTGTCTCCCTAGTGGCCAGTCGGCCTGTTGGCTGGGTCCTCTGCTGCCCTCTCCTGGCTGCCTCTGTCTCAGAACCAAGAACACAGTACGCAGGGGCGAACAGGGAGAGAGCACTGAGGACTCTTTACCTTTCATCCCAAGAACACTTATAGGAGTGTTTATCCTCTAAGGAGTATATTCAGCTTTTCCTAAGACGAAGCAAAAACTATATGGCTGAATTAGTCCTCCTATTACCTACCTAATGCTTTGATTGCCTATCTGGATTATCTCAATTAATGATTCTGGGAGATAGTCTACAAGTCTCATTTTATAGATGAAGGAACTGAAGTATGGAGAGATTAAATGATGTGTCCGGGTCTGTTCATTTACACCCTCAAGTCACATGTGTGCTTCATGCGCGGTCTCTGTCGGAGCTGATTCTATTAATTCTAGTATCCCCACTGACCTCCACTCCAGTTCTGCCATGGCCTTGTATCCATGCACACTCTGGGACCCTAATGCCAAGTACCAGCTTCAGAGGCATTAAAAACCCTTTTCAGGATGGAGACCCACCAGAAAGGAAGGGCTGGCAAGGCACAATGTGGGAAAGGAGTGAGCCAGACATTGGGAGGCTGGAGACCAGGAAGGGGCATCATCTATAAGTTTCCTGGTCATACCCACCTGGCCATTATATAGCCCACTCCCTCTCTAGCTTTCAAAGTCCCTGCCCAGCCCTTTGTCCTCTTGGTTGTCTTCATGATGATGACTGCCCTACTTCCCAGAGGTCTATGGGTGAGATAAGGACCCAGCTTGTTGCTATCACAACCCATCTATACATCTGGACCCTGTAGCTATTGACCAATTCATCCTTTATAAACCCCATGAAAATAATTCACACCCAGCTAACTTCCCAGGGCAGAGTCCAGTGGAGTTGTGAACTGGGAATGATATTCTAGATTTAAAGATACTAGTCCCAGAGGCCTTAAGAGTAACAGCGGATAAGCTGGGCAGTGGTGGCGCACGCCTTTGATCCCAGCACTTAGGAGGCAGAGGCAGGCAGATCTCTGTGAGTTCGAGACCAGCCTGGTCTACAAGAGCTAGTTCCAGGACAGGCTCCAAAACCGCAGAGAAACCCTGTCTCGAAAAACCAAAAAGATAGAGAGAGAGAAAGAGAGAGTATTAGCGGATAGAGCTGTCTGCATCATGTTCCACAGGTGCCTGTCGTTCGGAAGTGTGGTTAGACCCCAGTAGGCTCATTCCATGTAGATGCTTAATAGTACAGAACTATTAGGGCATCGCTCTTCCACCATAGCTGCAAACACCTGGGAGCTTCGCTTAGGAGTCTGGATTGTGCTATGTGTTACAGAAAACTCGATATGAGACCTATGTGCAGCTTCTGGTGTCCCGCCTACACTTTCCTCTGGGAGACCTAGCTCTGTGGGAAGATCAGCTCGGGAGGGAAGCTGAAGGCACTCCGGAGCCGAAGCCCAGCTTGAAGAAGTCCCACTCAAGCCCATCCCTGCACCAGGATGAGGCCCCCACCACAGCCAAGGTGAAACGCAACATCTCAGAGCGCAGAACCTACCGGAAGATCATTCCCAAGAGAAACCGCCATCAGTTGTGACGCCATTGCCAGCTCACGGACACTGACCCCTGCTCTGGGGTAGACCTGAAATGAAACTTTACATTTCCAGGACCTTGGTGAGGGATGAGGCATCGTCCCTCCTGTGATGAAGGATGGGGCTCATTTCCCTGGCTCTCTAGGGCTTTCTTAATCCTGCCATACTTGCTTGCCATCTCCCCCATGGCAGCTCCTCCCTCACCCCATCTCTGACCATTCAAGAGGAAGGTTGAGCCAGGATGCGTCTCCACTTGTAGAATTTGTCCCCTGTGTGCTCCATCCCCTAAAACACAGAACGGGTTCATTTCCTGGGCACATATGGGCCTGGATTTCTGGGAGGTAGCTTGAGGTGGTCTAGCCAGGATGGTCACATCACCGGAAACAGTCTTGTTTTAGAATTAGGCCACCTCGCAGAGGAGGGTTCCAAGAGTATAGGGCCAGACATCTTGGTCTTGTGACCCAGGAAGCAGCGTTACTCCAGCACTGCCCACTAGAGGGCAGCCTTCGGACAGAAGCCTCGGCCGGTTAAAGGCTCAGGGAGGCTGTGGGGCTTCCGGCCTCTGTTCTTCCAGCTGCTTTATTCTCCAATCAGCCAGTGCCTCCCGGGCAGAGGAGAAGCCTGCTTGCCCGATTGTTAATCAACAGAGCCGAGCTTGTGGCCTGTGTCAGGCCACTCAGGAGGAGTGGGGGCCTCTAGAGCTCTCGGAACAAGGAGCTTTTGTTTCCTGAGAGCAATGAGGGTGTTTCAAGTGTAGACCACTGAGGAGGGTGAGGAGGTGAAAAGGTGGTGACAGTGCCCCCTTGGGAGTCGGCCTGGTGGTGAAAGTGAAGATCAGAGACCTGGGTTCTCGGCCAGAATTGGGGCACTGCCTTCTGCAGCCCTCACTGCCCCCCAAAGCCTACCCTCGATGCCCTTCAAGGCTGCATTCCTGAGGGTGTCTGAACCTCTTTCTCATTCCCAGGGCAGCTCCCAGGAATTTGCTGCCTTGCCTTAGGAAATCCCCCTGTACTTTGTTTTGGCTTCTTCCCAGGTATGCCTGCTCTCCAGAGGAGGTGCTGGAGACTCAGGGACTTAGGGCTGTGCCTGTAGGGAGGAGACTGGGCTCAGGGAGCAGCCACCATTGTCTCTGTTCAGCCATGTGTGCAGAGAGGTTTCTGGCCAACTGGGAGCCTCTGCTGCCTACCCTTCCACTGACACGTTACCTCTCCTGCCTTCCTGCCGGGCCACACATCCTCCCTTCCACAAAGTGGGGCTGGTCCTTAGGGCCATGGCAGGGGAGTCACTGGCCCATGCACCCAATGGGTGTGCAATAAATAGAGCCTACCAAAGAAACATGTGTGTATGTGTGTGAGGAAAGGGGGAGTTAGGTAGCCAGGGCTGCCTGCGGTGTGGCAGGTTGCATCTTCCTTTGCCCCTGTATGATATGTTTGTGTATGTATATAGAATGTTCTGTGTGCTCATGTGTGTACCCTGGTCACACAGCTAAAACCTCTGAAGCTCAGAAACATTTTCATCCACTCAGTGTTTTTCATTTTACGGATGCTATGGGGCACCTCACTTGGCCAGTGCTCAGGGATTTGAAATTAGCACAATGTCCCTGACCTAGTGAACTGGCAATCTTGCCCACTGGTTCCCAGCTGTCAGTATTAAGATACACTTTGTCTTTCTGGAGAAGCATCTATTCCTATTCCTGCCTCACAGCAAGAGATCTTAGACTCAGTAAATCTGTCAGGTGGATGTACATCCATGTTTGAAGCTTCTCAGGCGACTCTGAGATCTAGCAGATCTCACATGAGGGTGCAACTCTCTCATTGTATTGAGAAGAAAACCTAGCATGGGTAGATACGGCATGGCCCAGGACTGATGTTTACAAGCTAAGTGGGTGTGCATGAGTTCTTTGACCTCATTAAACACTCATCCTGATATCTAATAGCAGAATAAAAAGGAAAGCCTTGTCCACGTCATGCGTGACGCTTCAACACTCCTTTGCTCATGTAGAACATCCATTTCATTTGGTGCGTCTGGAGCTGGGAGACTGTGGCTGCCTGGCTTCAGCAGGTCAATGATGCGGGGCTGTCCACCCTAGGCACGTCAACCTGGAAAGTCAGCAGAGCTGGAGACGTGATGGCTGGGCTGCAACTCTAACATGTGGCCACTAGAGGGCAAGCATGCACCGGCCAGTCATTGGGCAGGTCAGGTGCTTAGCGAAAGAGCCCTGCTTATTATGAAGGAAGTTAGCTTTGGGCCATCACGTTAACCAGAATTTCCCATGTCTTCAAACTTACAGTGGTCCAAGCCCCGCCTCCCACGATCTGCGGAAACCTATCCCAGGCAAAGGCTTGAGGTGCTGGTATCTTTCTGTAGACAAAGAGGAAGCCGTTCTGCAGCTTTATGCTGAGGGCTCCCCGCAGGCTGTGCCTGATGGCCAGAAACAGTGAGAACTGAGTGGGTCTACTTTCCACCTATGCGCTGTGTGGGTCTTCTCCTCTAGGAAGAAGGGGATAGGTGGAGGTTCCTAGTAATGAATGCAGCTTCTTTGGGGTAATGTTGGACTCCAGCCCTTCTTCCATCTAAGGGAGCTCAATCCCTAGGGTCCTGGGACTACTGTACAGTCCAGGGTGATACGTGACAGAACCTCTTCCTGGTTCTTGGGTCTCTACTCTGAGAGCTTTCTGTAAGGAGACATTCATTTGCTGACAGGCACCTTGGAAGATTTTAAAAAAAAAAATCACTGTGTCCCAAGGCCTGGGTCCTCTCCTTTTAGGGGTTCAATGTCTTGTACACTAGCGACAAGGGGACCATGTGGGAATTAAAAGTAGGTAGAAAGACAGAACAAAAGGAGCAAGGGAAATGAGGTTGGGGGGCACTGAGTCTGGATCAGAAGGGCTTGAATACAGCCAAGAAATATGGCTTTTGTGCAGTGCAGCGTTTAAGCAGAGGAATGCTAGCGCACAGCTTGCTTTCCGAGGAATAAGCCAGGTGTGGTGCTTTATGCCCATAATCCCAGCACTTGAGAGGCTGATGTAGAATTACCATGAGTTCCAGGCCAGCTACAGAGTAAGTTTATGGGCCATATAATAAGTTCCAGGCTAGCCTGAACTTCACTTTTCTCAAGCAAAACAAAACAAAGATGAGATGAAGAAGTAAGGCCGATGGGGGCCAACCATGGTCCTGCTTTTGCAACTTTTATGTGTATCTAAATTATTTCAAAATTTTAAAAGGGTAACATGTAAAGACAATAGCCTACAGTCTTGGAACAACCCGGCCTTCCCAATCCACCCTAGGCCAGTCTTCCTAATGGCTGGTCTACATTAACACCGTTTCCTCCGGCTGGTTTGGCTGCCAGTGTGCCTTGCCATCTTCCTGGCTCTCCCACTTACCTGCTCTCCTCTTGCTGTGGTTACAAGGTGGACATGGACTTTCTCACTCCTTCAGGAGGCCCACTTTCTACCTATCCCATTGTCTTGCCTGGCAGATGCCTTCCAGTATCACCAATAGGATGAGAAGGACACAAAAGCCTTCTTGGGACTCTGCTACTTCCTGTGGCTGACACTGGTTTTCCTTTTGTCTGTATTGAACTCCCAAGATGGCTGGGCCTTACTAGCTGCTTCCTCCTTGCCTGACTCCCATTTCTACCTGGCTCTCCTCCTTCCTTCCTCCTTCCTTCCTTCTGCCCTTCTGTCCTTTCCATTCTTCCTTCCATCTTTCCTTCCTATCTTCTTCCTTCCTTCCCTAACCCCAGCCCTCTCTGAAACACCCATGAAGACCTCTGATGATCTTCAGTCATTAAATACATTGTCATCTCAGCTTTCATCCAAACTCACACCAAGCAACCTTTGACCCCATTGGCCACATGATCTGCATGGCTTGCACTGAGGTCCCACAGTCAGACTGCCTCAGGTTGAATCCCAACAGCATGAGGTTTTTTGTTTGTTTTGTTTTGTTTTTTAGCTGTGTGGCCATGGGCCAGTCATTCTGCCCCTCATATTTCTGTTTGCTTCTCCACAAAACAGGGATAATAACACCACTTACCTCACAGAGGAGGGAGTGGAATTATGCACGTAAACACCTCAGACAATGCCTGGAAGGAAAGCCTTCCAGGTTAACTATTAGCTTCATATGAAGTCTTCCTGCTTTCCTGGGCTTTGGCCTAAGTCCTTTCTCCAAACAACCATCTTGTTTAGAGCTGGGCCTCTGCACTTGATTCTCCCTCTGCCCAGAAGTTCCAAGGAATGAATTATGGCTCAAATAGGCTTTAGCAGCATCTGTCCATGTTTGGAACATGGATGAAGCTTCTCTCTTATTTCTCTGAGGCTCCAGATTCTGATCTACAAGGTGGGAGCAACACTCAGGGTACCAGGAGGGCCCTCATAGCTCCCATTAGTGCAAATCTAACAGATGAGATTTATCTTCTTCCTGGAAGAGTCCATCTCAGACCCCTGAGTCAAAGGCAGGGGCTGGTACCAGATACTAAGCTTCTCTGAGCTCTGAAAGCACAAATTAGGAAGAATGCATGATGGGACAAAGCCGGCTCGAGTCAACACGGCACTCCTTCCATGAAGCTTTCCTTGGGTCTCCTACAGTTATTCTGAAATAAAATTATTCCCTTTCTTTATGTTTGGGTGGAAGCTTCACCTCAGCCCCTGGCTTCCATATACCCAAAGAGTCTGGAATGTTCTGGTGGAAGTTCCACCCCCAAGCCCTTTCTCCAAACCTTGTTGTATCTCAGAAAGCTCGCCCCCTCCCCCAGAGATACTCAAGACCACTCCCACAGGGCATTTAAACTGCCCCTAGAAAACAGACACGTGGTTTACAGTCTCTCTCTCTCCAGTCTCCTGGTGGAAGGGGCAGGGGCTGTGAAATCATCCGGGAGTGTTGTATCCATTAAACCTGGGCTTCTTTATTCGGTTTGATTTGGTCTGATTTGGATTGCTGCGTCGGAGGAGAGGCTTATGGGGTGCAGGAACTTTTCAGCTTATCTTTTCCTCCTCTTTGCTCTGTGTCCCCCACCCCACTCTCATCGCTCCACTCCAAGAGTTCTTTTAAGAACAAGAACTCTTGGATCTGATATCTAGGCTCAAAAGAAAACACATCTTAAAAAATGTTTCCTCAGTGCACGCCTTTAATCCCAGCACTCAAGAGGCAGATATAGATGGATCTTTGTGAGTTCGAGGCCAGCCTGGTATACAAGAGTTGTTAGTCCCAGGACAGCCATGGCTGTTACACAAAATAATAATAATAATAATTATTATTATTATTATTATTCCTGGGGCTTCTTCTTTCTTGTATGATCCTTCTTTTATGCTTCCAGGATCCTTCTTTTATGCTTCCAGCATCCTTCCTGTTCTTTAACACAGCTGTCTCCAAGGTGCCTGCACCCTCAGAGGTCCTCACTGGCTGACTGAGGACTTTCAGAAGAACTTCAGAGACAAGTCTCTAAATGGAACCTTTAGCCCAGATTTCTCTTCTGAATTTCAGACCTGGCAAGTACTACACAGATGTCACTATTACACCCACAATTTGACTAAGTGTCATCTCCCCAAGATTTATCCTATGACTCCCCATACTAAGGAGAGAAAGTTCTTCCCCTGCTCTGAAAGACAATACCTGCGACCCAAACATATTTTACCCAGTGGCTCTTTGCCTCACTGGTCGATTTGTTTCCTTCTGTCAGGGACCTAAGACAGGACTGAGCAGAGGAGATAGTCCTCCCTCATTTGAAGTCTGCAGAATGTCCTGCCTACAGGTCCTCACACCTCTTCCTATATTCAATCACCACCCTCACCTCAGGTGGGATTTCACCTACTAGTATCTCCCTCAAGACCCTGGCCTTGTATGTCTCCTACACCACTGCTCCAGAACTCACGAGAACTATGTCCCAGTGGTGACGGACAGGAGAGAGGGCATTGAGGCTCTCTTTGCTTAATCTCTGAGTCTGGGGACTGTCCATGTTGACTGTCCCCGGTGGATGCTGCCCTAGGCAGTCCTGTGGGGAACTGGTCCTGAACTGGCCACAGCAGTATCTTTGAGGGACTCACCCTTACTTACTTCTCTTTTATCAGGGGCAAGATAAATCAATTCCTTTAGCGCCCCAGGTGCTAAGGGAAATAGTGTTTCTCCTGAGAATCAGAACACAGAATGAGAGCCAACTATGTGACAATGGTCACCTTTTCATGCCACACCTGGAGTCTTAACCGGCTCTGCTACCACTCAGAGCTCACTTTCCTACCCATGTGGTATTTTCTATGGTCTCAATGTCTTTTTATACCTATTTAATGTCTCACTTGCATTTCCTGTGAGCTGTCCCAAATCCTCCCGGGAACAAGGTGGGGAATACATTAATATTTAAAATAAAATAGACAAAGCATCAGTGTGTGTGTGTGTGTGTGTGTGTGTGTGTGTGTGTGTGTGTCTCAGTTGGGAAATTCCTTAAAGTCAGAGACCATGTCTGTTTATATAGCACCTGGCACAGTGTCAAATTAAAGCTTAACAAATGAATTTAGATAAAAAGAGGGACGGAGCCGCATAGACTGTCTCAGGCCTCCAAACTCCCTCTTTGCCGGAGGTTGCTTCCTAGTGCCAACCACGGATCCTCATCCTGCTTCTGACCATCCAGGCCTGGCCTGTCAACCCCACCTGTCCCCATATGTGCCATAGCCTACCTGATCCTCGCACATGCTGAACTCACAAATGCTACTTTCCACTCTCAGCCAAGGCCACACCCACACCTGGCTGAGTGCTTCACCCACAGACAACCCACCTAGCCTCTCCCACACTGAACCGGCCCAGCCAGCTTGCTCAAGACTGGGCAGTCACACATTCTCTAGGAAAGGCCACTCCAACAGAGGTGTTTGAGGTTCCTGTCCCTCTAGGTGGATTAGCCCTGGGGGGGCTTCCCGCCAGGCGGGGGACCTGGCAGAGGGAGGGAGCGGATAAGCTGCCTTCAAAACTCCAGATGCAGCAGTTAAAAAGAGGACAGAGGCAATGATCCTTCAAATTGCCACATCTGTATAATCTGCCTTTTATTTTCTGCTTCATGAAGTTTTATTTCCTATTATTTATTCACCTCCCCGCCCTCCCCTCCCCCGCCTCTACTCCTCCTTAGTAGGCGACATGCTCAGATGGGTCCTAAGCCTTGGCCTGGGTCTGGCCACCCCCACCCCACTTAGCCCCTCCTGGCTGGCTGCTGAGAGAAGGCACCTGCTCCCCCTCCCCTAACTCCTTTGCTCGCTCACCCAGGACACCTGGGGGTTGCAATTCTCCAAATCTCTGTGTCCTGGGCTTTAAGTAACCTTCCTCCATTCTCCAAATGTGAGAGGGGTGAGGGGCTGGAGGTGGGGCTTGTGTGCAAGGCCCTGTCACCGTCACTGTCTCCAGGAGTCCTGAAACTCAGACTTGATTCTTTGTCCTTGTACCTGGGTAGGAAGATGGGAGGTAGGCAGTCACAGACTGCAAACCAAACACAACACAGGATGTCCCTTCCTCTATGTCTTTACTGGTATGTCCCTCTCCTTCCTTGACCACACAGGCCCAGGTAACTGGAGAGAATACAGAGAGACCAGGAGACCAGTGGGGAGTGAGAGATGACAGGCTCAGGAAGGGAGAAAAGGTGCATTGAGGAGACTATGAAAAGAAAGAAGTCTGAGAGGCACTGAGGGTCCAAGTGCCAGACTTCCCAGCTAGAGCCAAAGAGAGACCAAAGCAGATGGCTCAAATGGCCAGGTGGGCATTTAGGAAGGACAGTGGCATTGCTTTCTTTTTTTTTTTTTTCTGATACTAAAGATTGAGCCCAGGAAGTCCTCTGTGATGGTCAAGCATTCTTCCACTAAAGCTGCATCTTAGCCTGGCATTGGACAGTGTGAGTCTTCCTTGCCTGGTGATCCCAATCCCTGTTTTGTCATAGACAGCGAGAGCTTGCAGGCGGCACTCCCGGTGGCCAGCTACAGGAGAAGGCCAGTTTTGCCAGAGGCCTGGGAGCAGCCTGAGAGGTTTTCAATTGTTGTGTATTCTATACGTATTCTCTCTTGCAAATTTCATTACTTTCTTGTCTAGTTCGTTCGCACTTTCTTTCTTTCTGGGATTCGGTTTTGTTTGTTTTTTGTTGTTGTTGTTGTTTTTCAAGACAGGGTTTCTCTGTAGCTTTGGAGCCTATCCAGAAACTAGTTCTTATAGACCAGGCTGGCCTCAAACTCGGAGATTAGCCTGCATCTGGCTCCCAAGTGCTGGGATTAAGAGAGTGTGCCACCACTACCTGGGAAAAATCCCATTTCAAAACACTAAGATTTTTCTTCTTTTTGGGGTGCATTGTGATAATTCCTATTTGGTTTATCTTGTTTTTGTCTTATGTTTACGAAAAGGAATGGCTCCACAGCAGGTGGTTGGTGGGAGACTTCGGACTGAGTGGACTGAGGAGTTAACAGGAGGGGAAAGCAGAGCCCTCAGGCCCCTACTTGCAATGACTCATGTCAAGTCAGTGTCGTCTGGCTCCTGCCCCAGCCCAGGGCCCTTTAGAAGTCTGGTTATAGTTACACAAATTGACCAGAGCCCAAGTCTGGGTAGGTGGGACACCATCAGCCACCCCAACCAAAGTCCACATTCCAAACATGGATAGCTAGATATGTTGCCATGCATGTAACCAGGAGGTGGAGGCAGGAAGATCAAAAGCTCAAGGTCATCCTAGGCTATACAATAAGTTCAAAGTCAGAGAACCTCCTGTCTCAAAAAGTAAAAAACAACAAGCAAACCAAACCAAACCAAAAGAGACCAAAAAAAAAAAAAACCCACAAACAACAAACAGCACAGCACCCACATATGGAAATACGCTGTTTACTTTATAGATGGGATTGGGAAGAGGTTGCTTACCTAAGAAGGCCAGGTGAGACCCTTCCGAGATTTGATAGCAATACCATCAAAGGTTCAAGGACAATATCATTTTGAGGGAAGTCACAAGGTTCACAGTCATGAACTGAGAAGATTGTCAGCCAGAGGGGACAGGAACCAGCTACAGCCCTACACTCCATGCCTGGGCTCATCTAGCAACATCCTTTTGTCAGGGGAGAGGAGGTGAAGACCAAGGGCCTCATCTTGAAACAATAGCTACCGGGTTCTCACCCTGTCCCCTCATCAGCCAGAGGGCAATTCAGCACAGAAGTGATCTTCCCATTGCAGTAAACACCCTAGGAAGCTCCTTACTGGATAGAAGTCCAGACCTACTCTCCCCTACCGGCAAACCTCCACTCACTCACCTACCCCACCCCACCACCCCGGTTTCTTTCTGGTTCTGGTCTGCCTTGGCGGGAAGCAGGTTTCTTTTCTGACCGAGCTCATTGATTTTATGGATAATTTCTTCCTGCCTGCAGCAAGTCTTTGGGGTTGCCGCATCTCCCCAGGGGTACAAGTATCAGGGGAACTAATGCTGCCACAGCTGGGAGTCTCAGTTCTGGGCCCGGGCCCCCGCCCCCAGGGAAGACTGTTGGGGGAGAGCCGAAGGGATGGGGCAAAGTCACCTTGGTCCTGGTCCTGTCTGTGCTCTTAGTGAAGCCTGGGGTCATCGGTGACATTTTCGATCAGTATCTTGGCCACTACTGAAAAAGTAACTAGAAGGAAAACCAAAAATGCTCTATTTCTATATGAACAACTTTCTCATTTAAGAACAGTTCCTGCAGTTTTGGCACCGGGTGTGCATGCGTGCGTGCGTGTTGGGCTCCTGAAACTAAGGGGTAAATTATCTTAGCTGCGAAGACACACTGGGGGGATGTGAAAAGGGTGGGGCTGTGGGAAGGGCACCCTTAGCTGGGGGTCAGGGTCCCCGGGGAGAGCAATGGCTGGGAGGGAAGGTGCCCTGTTTGTGGGAGGGTATGCTTAGTTATGGGAAGGTGCCCTGGCTAGGGTGGGAGGAAGGTGCTTGAACTGAAGAAGGCCTAGCTCTGGGGAGAGGTCCACAGGAGAGAAACATTGTGGAAGAAAAGGAGGGAGCAGGGGGTCTCCGAGAGGGGAGAGGGTGGGTGGGAAGGGAGGTGTGATGAGGGGGAGGGTGTTGGCTTCATGCTGTTACTAGTTTGATTTATCCCTAATGAGTTCTCAGCACATGGCTGCTCCCGGCTCACTCCAGGGGCCAGCACTGCCTCCTGTGGGCTGAGCCCGCCCCGACTTCGCAGCGATGGCGGCTGCTCACTCAGAAAAGAGCCAATTTCCACGCTGCACAGTCCGCTTCACTCAAGGGAAATCACATTTCCCTGGGAGAGCCGCAGGCAGGGCTTCACTCCCCAGCTTGGCCCACTGCCACAGGGCACAGATGTGGAGGAGCGAGCTCCTCCTCCACTGGACCTCCTCCCTGCACCCCAAATCTCCCAAAACTGCTTCATGGCCTGGTGGCTCAAGAGACAGAGGAGGTTGCCTAGGGAAAGCTGCCCAGATCAAAGGGAGACCTGTGCTGGCTGCCCCCTCCAGGGAAAACCAGGTGCTCCAGCTCTGTTTATGGGTGGTGCATGTGCATTCATGCTGTGAGTTTGCCCAGAGCCCAAGGACAGGGGCCTGCCATCCAGGTAGTATCCTTCCTAAGGTCTGGGTTGCAGAGGACCCCAGAGAGTCAAAGCAATGAGAAGAGGAAGCGGGTGGAGGAGGAGGCCTCCTGGCATTTTTCTGAGCCTACATAGGACCTCCAAGCTCTTCTCCAGCACGAATCCACATCCCTGAAGATGCCAAGGTCCTTCACAAAGAGGAAGGAAATGACTGCTTGGAATTCAGCAGAAGAGAGACCGCAGCAAGAGAGGAATGAGGTGCAAGGAGAAAAAGGCAGGGAGTCCTTGGGGGAGGGAGGAACCTTTCCCCAGAATCCCAGAGATGCTGGGACTCTGATGTCAGAAGGTAATTATGGAGGAGTAATCCGCTCCCCCACAGAGGGGATGCTCTCTCATTCTAAAGGCCTAAGAGTAACTGCCAGTAAGTAGCTGAGAGAACCTGAGGCCAAGGGCAGAAGGGAATCAAAGACCAGCCTGGCACAGCCATGCCTCCACAGATCGCCCACAGTGCCTTCAGCTGCCCCCCGGGCCTTCTCTCCAGAGCTACTGCCAAGTAGCTCTAACTGACCCAGTAACCTCTGACCCTCCCCACCAAGGCATGTGAGATCTCTCAGAAGTCCGGCCATGCCCAGACTGCTACGGCCTTCCAACAGAGTGAATGTTAGACCTCTAATAAGGGGTTTGGTCATAGTCTTGGGTCTTCTGTGGACCAGTTGATGACCTTGTTAAAGCAGATCTCAGTTTCCCCAAGTGCAAAATGGGACCAGTTTTCAGAATCAGAAATATTAAGAGGATGAGAATATGCTTTGTCTAAAGCTCAAGGAGAGACAGAAAGGTTGTCCACAGTCCCCATATGACAGGCCGACGGTGAGGCACAAGCCCACTGATGGCAGACACTGAGATCGTCAGTATCCTCTTCCTGTGCCCACTTCCAAGGAAATTCTCTCAAAGGATAATTACATTGGTTTATGCCAGGGAAAGATACATTTGGAAGAAATAAGATGTGTGAAACATGGCACAGATGGGGATGGGAGACCTTGGTGAGCCTAGTCCATCACTCTCTGGTCAGGACTGTGGACTGTGGTCACTGAACACTATTGCTTGAGCTTTAGGCGGAGTATGGACCTGGCACACAGTAGGCAGAAAATACAGTTCTTAGCAACAACTTGTAGCAAGAATTCTGGAGAAGTCAGGGAAGGTGGTAGAAGGGGGTTTACAGACAGCCTAGGGAAGGTGGGGAAATGGGAGTTCTACATACAGTCTCAGGCTGGCCTTGGAGAGGAAAATCCCAGATTCTCTTCTTGAGCCGCCTTCCTGACTTGGAGCTTGGGGACACAGGCCAGAGGAGAGTCTATGCAGGAGCTTGGGGACACAGACCAGAGGAGAGTCTATGCAGGAGCTTGGGGACA
>JAQHUG010000174.1:2436120-2490186 GCA_028555095.1 Dicrostonyx torquatus | reverse complement strand
CCAGAGGAGATCTATGGTAGCCTTCCCTGTGTACCTGGGACTCATTCTTCCTGGAGCAATCTATTCCTATTCATCGCCTATTTTACTGTCTTGGCCTTGTTGCAAGCCTGGTACCCTATTGGGGTACTGAGAAGCAGGGAGGACTGGGGGTGGGGTGTGGGTGATGGACAAGAAGTGCTACCTTTAACGCTGAGACCACGTTTGGGGACAGTGAAGTGGTACAGTGGAAGAGGGAGAGTAGGGAAGATGCTCTGGGTTTTGGCAATCTTCCAGGCAAATACCGCATCTCAAGTCTTCCCGCTAACATAGGCTAGTCCTCGTTAGCTCACAGAAACCAGAGCCCCCAGCTCCCCCTGAGGAGTGACCTAGTCCTCTCCACTATCCGTCACCCCATCCCCAAGGTGGACATGGCCTTTTAGCTCAGCCCCAGTAGCCATTTTGCATCTTCTCTTTGTGTCCTCACATGTGGTGACCAGACTTCTCCCAGAAGTACCCTAGCATTGCGGAACTTTGAACAGTCCCTCTCACCCACATATAAAAGAGTGTGTTTTCTGAGCCCCAAAGGGGACTCTAGTTTGACTTAGGATAGAGTATCTGCATAGATTCTGGAGAGTACTTGCCGATGTTGGGTCATGCCACATCAGCTCCCCAACATCGACCCCAAGTTTCCTGCAGTGAGTAGCTGAGCTCAGAAAAGGGAAGTTAAATTTCGCATCAGACATATGTCAGATCTCTCTGTCACTGGGGACATGAGAGTGGCTGCCAGGGTACACAGTGTCTCTGAAGGAGTTTTGTTTATAAATGCAAGGATCACTGTGTAGGCTCGTAGAACACCATGCCTTTCAAAGTGATTCTCAGTTGCGGGTTGCCTTAGGGTACTCATGAATCCAATGGTTCAGAGATGTGAACAGTCTCCATTAAAATAGGCTTCAGATTTGTACTGCCAAGTTTACAAATGGAGGAAATCCCTGTTATTGGAAACTGAGCCTCATTCCAGATCCCCTACTAACAGACTAGGACAGGATTTCTTCCTGGGAAGTTTCCCCTCATGACACGATTGGGTTCATATACCCCTGCCCCTTGAATGTTCCCGGCACCTCCTCTGGGACAGACCTGAAGAGGTAACAACCTTAACTCCCTACTTCTGTCCCCACAACCACGGAGCCCTGGAAGGGATGATGGATCCTCCCTCCCACCAAACACTATCCTCCTATCTTCCCAGGCATCCTGTTCTCATTCTATCTGGGTCCAGCACAGAAGGAGGGTTCACATAGATTCCAGATAGCTCCCCTCCCAAATATGGGGACAAACACCTGGTGAAAAACAAAAGAAAATAGATTCCCAGTAACAACCCCCCTACCCATCCATTCCTTCTTCGTATCTAGAATCCTCTGGATTTTGTGCCAAAGCCCTGTGGTATTGGTTGGATTTAGTTTTAATGCTGGTAAGGAGAAGAATACCTAGTTGAACCTACAACTTCCCACTTTGGCCACATTATCCCATCTTTTTTCCAAACACAGTTTTCTCATATGTAAAATCGGGCTAATTTGAACTTGTCTTCCCCAACACTGTGCCTGGCACAAGAGAGAAGATTGTCTTCTTGCTTGCTTCCTTCAGCACTACGAAGCTCAAAACTGCTGTTTATGTGGGTTATTTGTGGATCTTCTCCAACTCACCCCTGACACTCTGCATTTCAGTGAAGTCCAACAGCAACCACTTATGGGGGTGTGTGTAACTGGCATGGCACTGTGCCACAGCTAACTTTATGCTGGCATATACTTAGTGGATCATCTCAGAACTTGGAATAATTTATTTACCCAGCACTGGACATCTACTAAGGCAAGCAGAGAATGCTAAGCCAGGACATCTAAAATGTCACTGTTAATCTATATCTTCAAACTGAGTTTCTCTGTCACTTGGTTCTGTGTTTAGAGGAAGTCGATCCTCAAGGTGCCCCAAAACCTGAGACCAAGAGTAATGGTTTATTGAGTCATGTGGTAATGGTGGGTTGTCTTTAAAAAAACAAAAAAGCATCAAGGAGAAAAGCCCAACATAGTAGGGAAACAATTCACTCAGAGGCCAAAGTCTGGGGGCAGAAAGAGGGAAGCTTGACCCAAACAGAGCTTCATTTACGGTATTTACAGGGAGGTGGTGTTGGGGGAAGGAGCTGAGAAGCCAGAGAGGGAATCTTGTTGCTGGCCTCAGGGGTCTCTTGGGTGGCTGCGTGGGCTGTAGATATAAAGAGCACACTCCCGAATCAGCATGGCTGTTGAGAAGAGGGCGTGGTGGTCCCAGCCATCATGTCTTGCTTTGTGTAGAGCCTTGCCCGCACCTCCCAGGAGACAGGCTCACTGCTGCCAGAGGGGTGACTCAGTGGTTGAGAGGGTAGGGGGCGCCTGGAGGCTCACAGCAACACAATGGGAAGGTCAGCTGGCATCCCCAGAAAGTTGCTGGTTGGCTTGTCCAGCAGGTGGCAGAGGCTACAGGTGGTAACTCCTAGGAAGGCTGATGAGTAGTAGACCATTGGCCCTGGGCTATGACTCATGGGCCATAAGGACTTGTTTACAGCCCATAATTGCTGGAGTTGTATTGATGAAGATCACACAGGTGGTCCTTGTACACCCTCAGACAGGTCTCCCTCTAAGTTCTTTGTGATCCCTTTTTCTCTCCTTTGGTGGGTACCAGCCTGGGTACATTTCTCCTCTAATTCCATTTCTTTTGAGATGGGATGTGTCTTGCTTTCCTGGAACTCCTGTCCCCCACAAAAGGAATCTTGAAGGACAGTTTGGCCTTCTCCAAGGTCATCCTGACTTTCACGGTCCATTAAATTGACCACACAGGGAATGAGCCGCAATGCTGGAATTGTGGTTATTTTTCATGTAATAAATAAAGATTCCTTTGTGTGCCTCTCTGGGGCCTGCCTCAGGCCAAGTCCTCCTGTTGCCTGGTTGTTCCCACTGTCCCCATGACAACTACAGATGGTCAAAGGCCGTGGCAGAGGTGGGCGGTGCGCTTGGCCGTGTTGTAGAGCTGTAATAATATGGGGAACCTGGACACATTAAAACAACAACACTGCTGGTCAGAGGGGAAGCTGTACCATGGCGTTCCTCCACATCTGCTGACCTTTAAGACAGCGCACGTTAATCATTTATCCCCCGCCCATCTGACCATCAAAGATTAACTCCTCTCCAGCCCTTCCTCCTTCTCAGGCCTCACCTTTCGAGTTTCTTGCCAGAAAAATGATGGCTTCGTGCCCCCTACCCCTCATGACTGCTTTGACCTTCAACACTCTTGCTTCAAGAAATAGGCAATAGAGAACAGTTATATGTGGTGCCTCAAAAACTGAGCACAAGGTGGGATGCTTTCAACTTTGCCTAAATAATGGCAGGTCAGAGTATCTTCTGAAAACCCAAAAGAATTTGTCCCCTGACTGGTCCAAGGGGTTCTGGACCTGAGGGACTTCCACCAAGCTCAACAGGAAGGTCCTCCTAACCCCACCACCCTCACTGTCTTTGCCCTTTCTGGCTAAAACTGAACAAAAAAAAGGTAGCTTGGAGCTGAACACATCTGGCTGACAGAGTGCAGTTAAGTCCCCTCCAGGTTTTTTCTGGGACTGTAAGATACAATGATACAATAAAAGAATGGATGATCCAGCCAGTTTGCCAAGGCGTCTATGCAACTGGAGATCTTTAAGACCACTGTTTCTCTCTGACTCAGATTTGTACTAACAACTGAAGGGTTACCACTCAAGAAGGCTCTAGAAGAATTTTATAACTTCTTTGTGAACTTATTTTCCTCAAAATCTTCCCCAAACAGTTCAGGAACCCAGAGCAAGATATGGGTGAAAAGGCAGTCTCGAGGCTCACTGGAACTCACTTTCTAGACAGCAACCCTGAATACTCTTCACGTCTCGCGCCACATCTAAGGAACTGGATGGAACAAAGCTGGGGAGGTAAGTCAAGGCTATTTTCAATCTATTTAGATAACTAATGAGCAAGACGGCATCTTGGCCTCAGCTCTCAGGGAAGGAGAAGAGCTGGCAACGTGCAGGGACTCCTGGATAGTGCCTCCTGGAGGACCACAAACCCTGCAGGCAGGGCAGCCACTCTTGGGCTTTGCTTGAGTATAACTTCGCCCTTCTGGACCCTTGCCCTTAAAGGTTTCTGAATTTTACACAAAACAAAATTTTAACCAACAGGGTTGTGGAAAGAGAATAGAATGTTTGGCCTTCTGTTCTCTTCCCTAAACCCACCAGATACTGTGATCGGCTACTGACTGCTTCTATGACCAACAGCTGCCGCCTCATTAGGCATTCGATCTAACCTGGAGCCTCCCAAGTCTTTGGTCTGGCTTCACTCCCCACCCCAACCCTCCCCTGCCCACCAGAGGGCCTGGACAACCCCAGGAACTTACTCAGCAGGCTGGAGTTGGGGAAGCGCCAGGCCTCGCTGTAGGAGGAGTAGGGGGTGTGGCTGTAGGCATTGCCAGAATATTCACTTCCTGTTGGAGCACACAGGCAAGAGACCTGTGAGGTTCATGACACCAGCAAGGGGACTGGGATTGGGAGACAGGTCTGTAGGGTTGGCAGGGCTGAGTCCGGAATGGCACTGGAGAGGGCAGGTAAAACCACAACAGGACAGGGGAGCCCAGGAGGGCCCACCTACTTTGGGCGGGTCCTTGATACATTGCAGCCCTCCTGAGAGCCAGATGTCACCATCCCCATTTTTCAGATAAAGAAAGTGAGACTCTCTATGGTCTGCAGAAACTCACAGGTGTTGAAAATCTGAAGCAGTGTGGATACTGCCAAACGGTAGGAGCCAGATTCAAATTCTACTTTCTCAGCTGCCAGGGACTCTCTACAGAAGGGACTTTCCAAGGGGGCTGGTGATCGAAGGGGAAATCAATTCTTGGGAAAGCCATGCCCTTGTTTTAGGCAAACTCAGTATATGAACTGACCCAAGGCATGTCAGGCTACCTCTTCCTGTCAGCTGATCCTTGGCTTTCCCAAAAGAATTATTTGTCAAGGAATTTACTGAAGAATTCCCTTACACAACAGCCGCAACGTTGAGCTGAGTGCCACACCTATCACTGGTGTGTAATTTAAAGCTTGCAAGGCATGTTTCTGCAATGCATGCCCTTTTCATCTCTCCCAAGCATCCGATGAAGCATTTGCCCATGCTACCAATTTATAGAATGGGAAACTAGAGTAGAGCCTGAGTAAGCAGGATGGACCATGAATTTGACCTTAGAACTCTTGATCATAAATTCCAGGTAATCCCTTCAAGCAGTTACCTTATTTACAAGTCCAGCCTGATTCTAGCCAACTTAGTATGCAAAAGCTGTTTACACAGTCTTTTGGAATGTCATCGGTAATTGTTAGCTAGGTGCTGTCTGTGATTTCTTGTCTCCTTTCCGAGACTTTCCACCTTCCTACCTTCTACTTCTGGGCTTGGCTATGTCTGTCTTTCTGTCTGTCTGTCTCTCTCTCTCTCTCTCAGCCTTAAGTGTCCTTGCCTATCAAATGGAGCAAATGCTTGCCCCTGTCTCACAGGATTTGGGGAAGGATTAAATGAGCTGGTGCATATTAAGTGCTTAGACTCAAGCTCCTGATAAAAGCAGCATCAATAAATGTTGGTTTCTTTTCATTCTCTCCTGAAACAAGTTCTAAAAAGAAAAGTTCGTGGGCTGGAGAGATGGCTCAGTGGTTAAGAGCACTGGCTGCTCTTCCAGAAGACCCAAGTTCAATTAACTGCCTGCAACTCCAGTTTCAGGAGATCTGACACCTTCACACAGACATACAGGCAAAGTACAAATGCACGTGAAATAAATAAATGATTTTTAAAAATTCAGTGGACACTCAGACAAGTCACACCATCAATCGTAAAGGCTGGGCTGGGGCCAGACGGACTGCTTCATTACTGAGGAGTCGTCATTTGTATGAGTGGAATCCAGGGAAGAGACAGAGCTAGGGGAGGTTTCTGTGCCCTCTTCGTGTCTAGCAGTTCCATACCCAGCAGCAAGCTTGTGGTCAGAACACAAGCATTTCCTTTGGGTTAGGGACAGACTCAAACACAGGTCTGGGAGAAAATAAATAGGCAAGAAGGAAGAGGGGAAAGGAGAAAGAAAGAAGAAAACTAAGAAATTATCTAATCCAACCATTTACTTATGAATGAAGAAACTTCTCTACAGAAGGCCTCAAGGCTTTCTCCTAAGGCCACACTGCTAAATGAGAGCCTGAATTGAAGCCTGGCTGCCATGTTCCTCTGCCAATGCTTGCTCCTATAGCCCACAGTAGGAACTAAGCCTGTTGACTGCCTGTGTAGTCTGGTTTCAGCATTCCCTTGGAGAAGGGCAATTCTGTTCTGGCTGCCCAGCAAGGGCTCCCATCCTGTGCCCTTATTCTGGCCTCCCAGTGCTGAACACTGCCATCTCTAAAGGTCAAGGAAGAGAGCTGAGTATCACAATGTGTTTGCCCTCTCATTTTACCACTCACGCATGCATCTGCTCGCTCGGCATCGATTTGTTTAATATATGCTCTGTGTGCCTCTTTGCCTCTGTCACTGGGAAGCTGGGATAGAGGCTGCGTCTGGGTAGATACTACACCTTGGAGTGTGGCATTTCTGCTACCAGATCTGTCAACTTATACATAGCCACAGAAAATGAAACAGCACCTTGTCTAGGAAAGGCCAGTTCCCTTTGTTCTTATATCAGATGCCACTGGCCTCTTCTCTGCCTTCATCTTCACATTCTATTCCCATCAGGCCAATGCTGATCTAGGCAAAGCGCCTTCGAGTCAAAGCTGATAATTCCAATGACCTTTTCAGTGGTAGCAAACAGCCAACCTGCCTCTTAGTCTCTCACTTCCCTTGGAAACCATGCCACTCAGTCCCTCACATTGCTTTGCAACCTGCTTGCTTTTTCTGCTTCCTCTCTTTCCAGTCCCTTCTTTGTTACCACTTCACATCATATGGAAGAACCAACCCCAGCTTCATTTTAAAGCCATCTCAACTCTGTTCTTGCCTCTGAACCCTTGACTTCCTCCACACCGCTTCCTCTCCGACGTTCCCACTTGTGTGCTTCCGCCATTATCCATGAAGCTCCTCGAGCCCGGACTGTGAGGCACCTATCCCATGTCTGCTGCCTCTAGCTCTCATCTCTGCAGTCAACTTGTGGGAAGGTTAGGCTCTACTCATCACCAACACATACCGAGTGTCTCTCTTATCCTTCAGACCTACTCTCCTAGCTAAAGCAACTGTTGTCTCTTACAAAAACCTGAGCATTGATTCCCTAACTTGTCTCTGTCTACAATCTATTCCTCTAGCACCTGAGCAGCGCTCTAAAGCATGGCCCTGCCGCCGCCCATTTCTGCTCACTCTGCGGGACTTTCTCTGGGTGCTCACTGCTCTCCAACAGGCTCACCTTCTTTCTGTATACTGTCATGCTAAATTAGCTCTCCTGCCTTGGGGCCTTTGCACTTGGTCTTCTTTTGGGCCAGGGATGGTCAGTTTATCACTTGGCTGACCACTTTGAAAATCTTTTCAGGAAGGTCTTCCTGTCTATTCAATCTCAAGTAGTTATCTGCTCTCCCTGTGGCTCTTGATTGCATCATCACATTTTATTGCCTTTACACAGTTATCTTCGTGGGATATTATGTTTATTCATTCATTGACTGGCTCACTGCTTGTTCCTGTCCATCCCACAAGTAGAGGGACATGCTGAAAAGTGGTATGTGGGTAAAAGAAGTATTAGTAATGACAGAATGGATGCTGGAGGGATGGCTGGAAAGAGGAATAGGTAAAAGTATGGATACATGGGAAGAAGGAAGAGAAATGGATGGATGGATGGATGGACGGATGGACAAACGGATGGATGGAAAAGCTGAGGGGTAGAAAGAAGCATGGGATGATATATGTGTGTATATATAAAGATGGATGGATAAGAATAAGCAGATGGATTAATAGAAAAGGAATATGGTTGAATGAAAACAGAAAATGGAAGGATGGGAGAAAGCATGGATAGATGTCAGGATGAATCTAACTATCTAATCTGCTGGTTTTATTTTCTAACTGATAGCAAAGCCATTAGCTATTTGCAGGGTTAGGCCATAGCTTATGTCTTTATAGTATGATGGAATGCAGTGTGGGAAAACGAAAAGAGGCACAGACGCTAAATCAATAGATTTGTATCTGAATGACTCAGTCACTTAGTATCATCCCTGAGCACACCGTTTGGTTCTTGTAGTCCTTGGTTTCCCTAGCTAGGAAACTTGGATTCTACCAGCCTCTAAGATTTACTAGGATAAAAGAGAAACAAAGTTATGCATATAATTGGCCAGGTATGCAGAAATAAATGATTACTTATTCCTTTGCAAACTGATTGAAGAATGTAACTGGCAAGCCTTATTTAAGCCCTTAATTATGTGCCTTACATGTATGCAGTAGGTGCTTACTGAGTTAAGTGACATTAATAGAAAAAAAATCCCCATTCGGTCAACTGACAGATCCTAGGCAGTGGTAAGAGATGGATATGGTGTTATTTTTCTATGAAAGACCTTCCTTCGGGAGTCATTTGCACAGGAGGGCTCTCAGGAACCAGGCGACTCATTTTAATGGCATTGCGTTTCCTGAAAACCAATGCGGACACAGCTTACTGGAGACCCTCACTGTGTGCAGTAAAACCCTTCCCAGCTGCAATTCACTTGCAGTCTATGTAGCGGGTGTGGTGAGTGCACATGTATGTGTGTGTGTGCATTCACGCACACACACAGCAGCACACGTATGCTCATGTGTGAGAGTATTTCTTCCCAGCACTCACTCTCGGAGAGGTCTTCCTAGAAGCAGTCCTTCCCCTGTCTTCTGGCTCCCTCCCATGTCACACTCTGGCCCAAGAAACCCCTTGCCCTGAACCTGCCCCCAAGAACCATTCATAATTGGGGGGGGAGTCTTGCTTTATGTTGCTTCCTTCTCCTCTAAGCAGGCAGCAGGGAACGTGGAGGTCTTGGAAAGGGGAGGTACAGGGAGCAGACTGGAGCCTAGGGTTTTGATTGAGAGGGCCCATTATCCACACTCTTAAAAAAATAACCGAATCTTTTCCTTTTTTATCTTGACCAATCTCATTTCACGCTCCACAAGAGGGAGGGAGGGAGGGAGAGAGGGAGTCCAGGGCCAGGAGGGAGAGAGGAGTCAGAATTCTGTATTTTCAACGCTGCATTAACCACATCGCCACGGTAACCGGGCAGCAACAAGTGCCAGCTCAGCAGGTTCCCAGGGAGCAAAGCCTCCTCTCCTTGATCCCTCCCCTCTCTCTGCCTAAGAAAACTCAACCCACCTGCCTATGCACAGGGTGCCCAGAGTGGGTGGGTGGCTGGCAAAGATTAACCCCTGCCAGGGGGAAGCAGGCTTGGTGGAATAGGGCCAAGTCTTTAGGGTCAGAGCCAGGGAGGTTGGTACAGGGTTAGTATTGAGGTGTCACACATGGCCCTGAGTACAGAGCCTCCCCCCAAAACTTCAGGCCCTTCTACCTCTATGGGCAGTAGAAATGGTTCCATTCTAACTCATCCATCCCTGGAGCTTTCCCACATGGCTCCTAAAAGACTGGGACTTTCCCAAAGAAATTATTTATTTGTCCAGACCCTGAAATCCTGGGTCATCGGATCATGACTGGCAGACAGACACCAAAAGGTGACTGTCAAGCAAAATATCAGGGCACTTCAAAATGAGTCTGTGGCATTCTTATAGTCGGCAGAACCTGGGCCCTCCTCAGTGCTGAGTGAGTGTGGACGGCAGAGGAAGGTATATTTCACTCATCTCATCACCGGTGTATCCATTATCACCGTTACCTTCACCATAATCATCATCATCATCACCATCACTCAAATTTCAGAATTTATTGAAGAGGCAAATTGAGGTTCATCTGATTTCATTTAAATCAAAGGAGACCAGGGATTGGGCTCGTGTTTGTCTCATGGTGTTTATTTCACACTGTTCCACTTAAATGCAGTGCAAGAGGAGGAAGCAAGGGAGCTTGGATGTGAGCTAGGTCTGTCTACATGGGGGGTCTGGGGACACTAAGCCAAGAGGAGATCAGGAACCAAGCTGGCACTGGAGATTTTCTCTAGGTGCTTATGTGAAGGTACCCTTTGGCCCATCCTTCAGTGTCCTGGAGTGGGAAGCCTGTGAGTGGGACCCAGCCCATCTCTTGTTGCCTACTGTCTCCCATTTCTTTGACACTTCCCTTTCGCCATGCTTACGCCCAGTCCCTCAGTCCTTACCTGCCACCATGCCTGCGATAGCAGAAGAGGCATAGCTGCCCTGTCCACTGGTGGGGATGTGGGGTGGGTATCCAGGCAGCGTGGGCCCCACCATCTCTCGCCCTGGTAAAAGACACCAAAGAGTCATTAGTTGGCATATAGGTGGCTCCTAGGCTCACCAGCCCACCCTGCCGAGGCTCAGCAAGTCCTCTCCTCAGTCAATAGCACGGGAGCCACGGCCATTCTTGAAACCTGCTTGCTCTCTCCTCTGAGCCCAGCTTCTCGTTTTCCCTGGAGGAAAGAGGCTTGCCAAGCAAGGGGCTCTTGCAACTGCCATCCTTCTTTGTTCCCCATTCCCTAGGAGCTTTATTTTCACAAATATTATATTCCTCTACAAAATCAAAGTATGGGGTGCCAGAGGTGGTGTCCTCTTAGTCTTTGTCTCCCTGTCCAGCATAGTAGTTAGCGTCAATGAACTAAATGAATACACAAGAGGCCACAGAACTCAGGGCACCGCGTTTCACCTGGCTTTCAAAAGAATGACGAAACCAGGCCTTGTGAAATAGAGATAGATGGATGATCCATCACTGTCCTTTGGGGGATACATGGCAGACAAAGCTAATCAACCATAGAGGAAGCTCCTACTGGTTGGCCTGGACTTCCAGGTGGATATAATTAATCAGGGACATGAAACATGTTGACGATTCCTGATATAAAAGGAACACCACTGAGAGACTGCTGACTTTCCCCTCATGATCTTAAGTGGCATTCTTATCTATTGTACCTCTTTAAAAAGCCATTTCCAGGATGACCTCTGCTTATCTGTGATTTGTGGCATGCCTACATCCTTGTGACACCGAGGCATCCCTATGAGCCCCCATCTCCCTGGCTCTGTCTTTCCTTCGCATCCCTTCTGGGAGACCTCACTTGACCTGCTGGTGTTCTCTCTGTCTACCCCAGCCCAAGAGCCAGCGTCCTCGGACTGCTTGCCTTCTCATCGTTCCTGTTCTGTGGGCCAGACCAGAATCTGCACATCCTGGTTGCCCAGGTCTCTTTGTGTGATGACCACTGACTCGGAATATATAGTAATGATGGCCAGTCCACTCTGAAAATGCTCCGATATGAGTAACAAATTACTTGGGCAAACTCTTTCTTAGTGATGCTTGTAGAATTCCATCTCGGTGATATTGACGTGACTGGCTGGTAAATTCTTTGTAGGGCAGCTGTTCTGTGCATTAAAGCGTATTGAGCAGAATCCCTGGCCTCTACCCACCAGATTCCAGTATACCAGGTGAGTATAAAATATCTCCCGACATTGCAAAATATGTCCCCAGTGTGGAGGAAGCAGGGATAAAAATCACTCCTAGTAGAAAAACCATTGTGTTAGATGATAGCCATTCGGCCCAAACGCTTTCCGCCATCTTCCTGAGAGGCTGCCTATGAGCCCCTGTCAACCAACTCACCAGACATACTTTCTCTAGTCACAGATTGTCCCCTCTTCCCATATACCCTCCCAGGTCCTTCATCCCTAAACTTCTTGGAAGGGTACCTAGCTAATAATGATAAGAAATGGGCAGGTACATTCCATGACCCATGTGAACTGTCAGCCCCACAGGGACTCACTCCTTCTTACCCCATGAGGACAATTCTTTCTTTCATTCAACAGTGCTTAATGAGAAAGTTCTAAGGGCTAGGCACTTGAGGACTTGAGAGAGAGAGAGAGAGAGAGAGAGAGAGAGAGAGAGAGAGAGAGAGAATTGAAGAGCAAATCTTCACACTAAGTTGAGTTAGATCCAGCCCAGCGAACAATACCTGCACTTTCATGTTCTGCCCTTCTTCCAGAGAGAAGGGACTGGAAACCAGAGGACTATGGGTACTCATCCTGCTTTTATGGCTTTCGATTTGCCTTTAGACCAGTCACTCTGACTCTAAGCCTGTTTCCTCATATGCAAAATGGGGGTGGTGGTGAACATGAGTGGCCTTATTCAAACTAGTCCTACAACTCTGAGGTTTTGAGCGTAATTCAACCTGTTCCTCATGCTCTAGGTATCCACTGACGAGTGCAACGGACACATTCTAGAAATGATCATACCGGTGAAGTTCTTGCAGAAAACACATCCTGTCAGAAATAAGCTATTAGGATTCATTATTTAAAATAGCATTAGGATTTTTAGACAGCTGAACACCAGTTTCAAACTGACCTGCCTTTACTGAGTATCTAGCTCTGATTGGTCTGGACTAAACAGGTGGTCTCTGTTCACCTAGCATAAGGGCATCAGAAGAACAAAGGAAGGGCTGGAAACACGGGGAGAAAGGAAATGTGACATTAGAATGAGGAACAAACAGAAGATTTACCCAAATTACTTTGATTTTTCAAGACAAGAAGTCAGCAATGTGATGCCATTGCTGGGGACAATGGTTGGGAAAGGAGGATGTGAGGGAAGGGGAGCTGGATGATGGACAGAAAGAGATAGGGAGAACTTAGGCTTCATGCATTTGCTTTTCTTCTCTCTTACCTACTAGAGGGAAGGAGGAAGCAAGAAAGAGGGAAGGAAGAGAAGGAGGGGGAAGTAGTGAGGGAGGGGGAAGACAGGGAGAGACAGAGCAAGGGGAAAGGAAAGCGGGGGGGGGGATTTTGAAACTGAGACTGAATACTAGATCCTAGCAAGACTCTAAACAAATTAATTTCTCCAAACCAAAATCTTCCTATATGCCACACAAAGATATAATTCAGAGAAGAGTTTGTAACATGGGTTCACCTTATTTCCTGGTTAGTGGGACTTCTGGGCACACTGTGTGGTGGATTTTGAGGCAGGGTCCATGTCTCCCATGAATTAGTGTTAGTTTTGGCTCTCTGGCCATCTATTTGCTAATGCCATTCTGTTGCTCCTGAGCCCTGTCTCATGTTGGGAGCCTGTGGTCCCATGCCTCCTGCCCTCCTGGCCATGTTCTGTCACCTGTACAGCTTCTTCATCTAGGCGTCTAGTGTATACAGACTTCCTGGCCACACACCTCAGGCCACAGTTTAACCCATGATCTCTGTCAGTGGGGCCTCACCCCATGAATGCTAGCTCTTGCAAAAGAATTCACTGGTCTCTGTCCCCCTATTCAGGGTCTGAATCTTCATTTCTCCTCAGTTACCTAATTTTCTCTCAGCAAGAAAGATTTCTGAATCAATGGCCCAAACAGACTACTGAAGACTTCCCCTAATAAAACCTGGCCCTCCTGGAAAGACAAACAGGGCACCGCCCTACCGAAACAGTACCTTCACAGACTGCCTCAACAGCCCCACAAAACTTTGTTTCCATTTCTTTTATTTAAAGAAGATGCATTTGTTTATGTATTTTATGTCTATGGGTGCTTCCTCTGTATGTGATTCTCACAGCTGAAGAGGGAATAAGATCCCACCGGACTGCAGCGACAGAAGGTTGTAAGCCACCATGTGGGTGTTAGGAACTGAACTCAGGCCCTCTGGAAATGAGCCAGTGCTTTTCATTGCTGAGCCATCCCTCCAGCTACTCTGCTTTAGTTTCTGAAAGAACAAGATTCTGCAGTGTGGGGATGCAACTCAGCAGCAGAGCACTTGTGTGGCTTGAATTTAATGCCAGTATTGGAAACAAACAAACAAACAAAACAACAACCAAGTCTTTCAGAGAGTCAAGAATCTTGAACCACATCAGATGCACACCTTTAATCCCTACACTCTGAGGCAAGCAGAATCTCTGTGAGTTGTAGGCCAGCCTGGTCTACAGTGAGTTCCAGGAAACAAGAAATGAAACAACAGAAAATCTTGAACAATCTACGAAACAAAATAACAGAAGCCACCAGTTGGAGATGGACACACACTCTGGTCAGACACACCCTCTTCCCCATTCTGTTTCAAAGGCTCTTCATAACCAATTTCTCTTTAGTATGCAATTCCACCTCCTTGGCACTTCCAATGGGGGCCTCTTTTTAAAATGTTGACATAGGCATCAACACAGGTTGTCAGGCTACAAAGCGGGGTTCTCTAGAAAAATTCTGGAACCCCAGAGCTCTTGGTAAATATTCTAATCAGAAGTAGACTGCAGGAACAGAAAGCCACCAGCTAGAGGAAGGAATCCAGAGGGGTAGAGGTGATTTTAGACTATTTCATCTGGCCTCTTTGATGTCTGCCCTCTGTGTAACCCCTTTTCAATGCCTTATCTTGTTCTGAGAGCAAGGAGAATTTATGGCAACCCAGAAATCTCCTTGGCAGGACTAAATATAATTTGTACAAAAGAATGGAGGAGGATCCTGGGCTCCTTGATGATAAAAACCTAACTGTAGCTTTCCCATCCGCTGAGCTGAAGTCAGTCTTAGAACAGCAAGGACAGGGATGTCCTTGATATCGCTGTGTGGCCAGTGGGTTGGAATCCAAGAGGCGGCTGGGTGGGTAGGTGGATGGGGGTGTCTTAAAGGGGGCTACCAGGAACAGGAGGTAAATCTCACTATTGTCCAAGTGCTAGTGTTTCCTGTTTCTTGGCTGACCCAGAAAAAAAAGCCGAGGCTCAGAGAGCAGTCATTCTGGAGACAACACTCACAGAACCCAGGGAGGAAAAGTTCTGTGAAGCAAGTATAAGAGGCTCAGCAGGTGGCAGGGTCACAGAGAGGAGGGGACTAGGAAGATCAATGCAGGATTGACCTTGGCTAACTCCTGACTCTCCCTTCCACCCTCCATTCGGGCAGAATATCCCGGGAATGTTTTGCTCTCTGCCTCCCCCTCTGTGTCTCAGGATTAGCTCTTCCCCTGGTTGGTAGGTTATAGTTCCCGGGCTCCTAAGCTCAGTCCGTTTCTAACATTCCTCCACCCCTACTATGTTCTCTCGACCTCCTGAGGGCTCAGTCAAGTGATGGGTATTTAGAGCTAATTTGGCCAGCCCTCAGGTGGGAAGTCTCTATAATCTGCACCAATCGCCTGAACTCACCTGCTTTGTCCCTAAACTGAAGATGGGCTTGGCTGTCTAAACTCTAGTCCTAACTTGCTTCTTGCTCTTGGATCCCTGGATCACAGATCCCACAAGCCTGTTCACTCTAGGCTCTTCTTATGGCCTTTGCCTCGATACTAGATTTTAACATTGTGCCCAGCCATTCAGGAATGATCAGAGCTAGGCCCGGCTGTGGGGGTCACCTGGCCAAGGGTCTTCTAAACTACATATTTGGTTACCTAATGACTGGGTGACCACCTGGTATCTGTTGTCAGCTGCTTTAGCCCACGGACTGGATGACCTCCTTGTCCTGTAGCTGACTTGGAGGGCATGCCCACTAACTTAACAGGCAAGAGAAGCATCAGCCCTGATTGTATGCATTGAAAGGGATACTTCCAACTTTAAAAGGTGATCGAATGGGAGAAAGTGTGGGGCTTCGGGGCGAGGAAGTCTGCCCTAGGCTGTTCTAACTATAAGCTATAATGCAGCCTATGTCTCGGGGTGGTGGTGGCGTATGCCTTTAATCCCAGTGCCCAGGAGGCAGTGGCAGACAAATCTCTGAAATCAAGACTAGTCTAGTCAACCCAGTGAGTTCCAGAACAGTTAGTGTTACACAGAGAAAACCTGTCTCAGGGAAAAAAAAGAAGAAGAAAAGCCTGTGTCTGTGACGATTTGTCTATACTTCTGGCTTCTGTCTGTCCTCTCCCAGCCAAGACTCTGCAGCTCACACAGTAATGGCAGAACTGCTATGGATCACATGCCTGTCACCCTCACTCATATCCCTCACCTGCTTCCCAGCCTCTCATCCCCATGAGACATAACAAGCGAGCCCTGCTCTGCAGCCTCTGTGCCCCTACAAGCACAAACCGTCTCTTCCCTTCTCCATCTCCCATTCTGTGTCCTCCGGCTGACATAATTTCACTCAGCTCACAGGTTTGTGCCTTTTAATCATTCTGCTCAAAACAAATGAGCCATCTCTGCTGACTTCACTCTCCTGAAATTTCAAACCCCAAGTCAACACTTTTTCCCTTTCTTCAGACTCTTAACCACTGCCTCTCCGCCCTCACATTGCCCGTCTCCCTCACAGGGGTGCATGGATGCACAGGGATGGGAAAAATACCAGCTGTCAGACAGACAGAAAATGCTAAGCCTGGGCTTAGGTCACAGAGCCTTTAGAACCGCTGAGACAGTAGGAGCCAAAGTCACACTGCTGCGGCTTCTCAAGCCTGTGGGCCTCTGGAAGCAGCATTCCTGCTTCAGACGGAGCTACTCTGCTCTGGTTGGGACACCCAGCTTCGACGAAGGCTTTCATTTCAAATTGCAAGAAAGCTGTAGAATATTGGAAAATTGCTGATCCAGATGGCCTAGACTGCCCAACTCTGCGCTGTCCCTGACCGAGTCTCCCTGTCACTCATCACCTCTCGAGGTGGCAGGGCCAGGGAGCAGAAGACAGGGAGGCATGCCCTCTGCCATGAACTGTCCAGACTCAAATAGAGACATCTCTCTTCACACAGGAGGTTTCCAATGCTCTGTTGGAAAGCAGCTCGCTTCCTTTCTTGGTTCTGGGACCCCCCCAGGGCCCGCACTATAATAGTCAGTCAGATATCTGAAGACTTTCAGGTGTCTCTGCCTGTGCCCAAACCCCACTTTGATGCTTTCTGACATTGCTCAGGTCCTGACTGTTTGGAAGATCCAGTTGGGATTAGACACATGAGAGGTCAGCCCTTACTCTGTTCCCATCTGGAGATTGTAGTTAGACCCCCTCTTCCTCTTGGACTGTTTCCTTTATCAGGATATAGAGGTTTGCCCCAGATGTCCCTAGCCTACTTCAGGCTTTAAGCCAGAACAAGAACCTCAACACCTCCAACTGTGAAGCTGTGCAGTCACCAAGGTTAAAGCAATGAAGGAGGCGTTCAGTGGTGCTGCCACTCCCCTGGACGTTAAGCTGGCCACAAACGCTGACCGACATTCCTTTTCAGGAAGTTGGCTTCCTGAAATCCAGAAATTGGTTCAAGAGCCTTTTCCCCTCCACATTTTGTCTTTATTTCTTTTTGAACCTATTTTTTAAAAGTTTACATTTTTACAGCACCTAGCTCCTTTGTATGTGTCCCTGTTTTCTCATAGGCTTTTGAAGTGATGTATCCCACTTGCCGGAACCCCCAAAATGACTTTTTGATTTCTAACTTCTCCCCAAAGGAAAGAACCATGTGCTGAATAAACAGATTAGGGTGGCAGGGGGCTAGATTTGGGCTAAAGATGGGACTAGCCTCAGACCGGAGGACTTCGGGATGGCCTTGATGACCTCCCTCCCACCCCACGACACTACAGAGCCCGGGACCTCCCGGTCGTACCTGAGAGGAGGGCCTGGCCCGTGAACTGCCCGTACACGGAGGCAGCATGGGGAAAGGCATTGAAGGGTGGGACCGAGGCACCTGCTGGGCCCCCAGAGCCGACTTGCTGCAGATCCAAAAAGGCGGAGCTAGATAAAGAGGAAGGGGTGGAGCTAGAACTGGAGAGCTCTGGGGTTTCCTGCTTTATGGCGAAGGGTGAATGAGGATCTGCCGGAGGGAGGGAGACAACAAGGAGAGAGGGGTGTGAGATGATGGGGCGGGAACATGCACAAACCAAGCCATGAGATGGGCCGAGGGTGTGGGGACAGGCAGGCCTGGCTGCTGTAGGAGGAGTCTAGGATGGGGAGCCAGGGCTTCACAGTGTTGTCAGATGGAATGAAATGGGGGAACTGGAGGCTCTACCGCCCTGCTGCGCCACCTGCCGGTGTAAATGGATGGGGCAACTGAAGTATGTGTGTACTCAGCCTCCCCCTGCAAGAGGGAGTGAGGAAATCCCGGGGCCAAAGACTTTGAGGCCCAGTCAGCATAGCCCACTTCTTTCCAGGTCAGCACTCCAAACACCTTCCTCCTGCCAGCCAGACACTTCTGCCTTCCCCAGCCCCAAGCCCATCCTGACCCTCACAGTAGGGTCCAGATGGCTCAGGAGCCTCTGGGCATCCTACCTGCCACCACCGGGTAGGTCTGGTGAGTCGAGAGGTTGCGTCCCAAGGGTGTATTGGAAGGTGTCAGGGTGGCCTTCCCATCATCCAGGGCACTGTTGAGTAAGGGCAGTGGGTACAGCCCCTGCAGAACAAAGAGAAATCAGCAGGGGAGAGCTAGGCCCCTGAGCTAGCCTGTCTTCCCTCTGACCCCACTGCCTGTCTCTGGACTGGGTGGCCCCAGTCTCCCCAGGAAAAGCTCCCTTGCTCATTGTGCCTGCCTTCTTGCTCACTCATAGCTCAACATGGCATGTTTGATGGGGTCATATTCTCCTGCTCAAAGACCTGAAAATGCTTCAGGACCTGGCTTGGAGTCCCCCCCCCCTTCCAAACTTCAGAATAGATCCAAGGCCTGTGGGTGGCATAGAAACCCAGGTATGTAATGGGGGGTGGCCATCAGAGGATCATATCCTGACTGGCTGCTGCTGTCCTTCCTATCTCTTTATATGGTCTGGGCCCATAAACAGGACATTGCCTAGAGCTGGAGCAGGGAGCGGGTGGGGCTGCTCAGAGACTCTCTGTCTACCAACAACTGATTCCCACTTAGGTAGGAAATGCAAGTGCAGAGCTGAAGAAACTCCCCCCTTCCCTCAGAGGTGGGGGGATGAAGCAGGATTCCAGCTCCGGTGCTCACACTACCAACTGCTGCCCCAGACTGATAGCAACGATCACTTCTTACACTTGCTCACACTTGGGCTTTGCTGCTACCATTCCCATGGAACAACCCAGCGATAAGAGCCAGTAAGACTATGTCAGATTTGCATTACACATGCAAGTAGAAACATTTAGTTTTGCCATGAAGGGTGCATAGGATTTATTTTGTTTCAAGAATTCTATCAAGTACTTGGAGCTTGTTTCAACTCCTACTGGTGTTCCCTGGTATGAGCACAGCTCAGACACTCTTTGAAAAAATAATTTGTTAGGCTAAAGACATGAGCATAGCCTACCCACCCCTTGGTTCCCTGCTGTCCTTCCCAGGGAAAGACAGCTCACATCCACTGCACACACCCAGGCTGCACAGTTCACAATAGCACTATATGAACTGTTGTACGACTGGAATCAAGAGTGTTCCCGGGTTATATAACAGTTCTGCTGATGACAATTGCTTTCTGTAATTTCCACTGAGCTCAGTTCTCCAAGGAGTCACAATGCTTTCTGGTTGCATGCAGGGCACTTTTGGAAGCTGCAGTCAATTCTGGAGGCCACCAGGGCACCATCAGCATGTAGCAGCAATTACGGACTAAATGGCACTCTGGTTCCATTCTTCCAGGGGGCCTACTTAGAGGCAGGGTGGAGTTGCTCAGAGTCAGATTCTAATGAAACTGAACAAAATACCTAATTTCTAGAGAGTGTAAGAAAAGTTGGAAATGTCTTGTGAATGTGTCAATTTGACAGTAAAACACTTACTTAAAATCAAACTTCTGTTCCAAATTCGGGCCAAAGAGGAAAGGAAAGCTAAGTAGCTAGAGATTTGGGTGGTGTTGCATTTAACATCTTAAACATGCCAGTGACGACTGGATTATTTTTTTCTGGGCTTGAACTTGAATTGGGGGCAGGAAAGCATAATGATTCAGAATTGAAATGACTTAGGGTTCTGATTCGGCAACAATCTGCAGAAATTGTGGTCTGTTTGAACTCTCTGAGCCTTGGTTTTTTTTTTTCCTCCCCTACCTTTAAGGATAGGGGTCCTAGAATCTACTGTACAAGACTGATTAAGTATTATTGTGATTTTAAATAAAGTGTCACTTGGCCCAGAATACTCAGCAAGCACAGATGTTCAGCAAGAAGTAATGATAGATGTATTTTACTGTTATAAGGAAAAGTCACTAACTGCAGCATTCTTGGCCTGTCTTCAAAACAGTCTCCCTCGTTCTGTTGATTCACATGTTGGTGGACTTAACATATAGAGGAAGAGTTACACAAATTTCTAACAGCACCCAGGGGTGACACTCCTCAGAGAAATGAGGTCACTTTCGCCCTCACTGATTTTTCAGAAATGTATGTCTTTGTCCCATGCAAAGACCAGGTATGAGCATCTGCTTGTATCTCGTCTTCCAAAGATGCCAAGCTTTATGTGCCTGGATGAAAGACCATGTTCCTTTTGGGTGCGCAGACACAATATGCAGGAGAGCAAGGTTCAACCTAGGTGCTTTCTGCCCCTCATAATCCAGCCTGATGAGTCAATGAAGGACAGAAGGACGAGCTGAGGGACACTGGGCTAGGCTTCACTTTACTCCTTGAGGTTGTGGGATAAGAGAGGCTTAATGACTTTTAAATACTCTTGTTTTATTTTACTCTTTACATAAGAACGCCCCAGCACTCAGGAGGCAGAGGCAAGCGGATCTCTTTGAGTTTGAGACTAGCCTGGTCTACAAAGCCAGTTTCAGGACAGTCAAGACTACACAGAGAAACCCTGTCTCAAAAAAAGAAAGAAAGAAAGAAAGAGAGAGAGAGAGAGAGAGAGAGAGAGAGAGAGAGAGAGAGAGAGAGAGAGAGAGAAAGAGAGAGAGAGAGAGAAAGGAAGGAAGGAAGAAAGACAGAAAGAAAGAAAAGAAATTCATGGAATTGCCATGTCAAAAATTGGTAAAGTAGAACAATTCATATGAATGAAACTAGGGTTGGCAGCCCTAAACTCTGCAATCATCTGCTTCCCCAAGTCCTCCCATGCTCCAGGACCTGAGTAATCCTCATACAAATTGAAAAGGTAGGCTGTGTGGCCACCAAGTCTCCGGTAGTTCTAAGAGTCTCTCATCCAAAGATCCTCCATGCATATCCATCAGATGGCCCAAGGGCTCACTCTAACCAAGTAAGGTCCTTTGGAGGACATATGGATGTCGCCAGGAAATAGCTCTAGGACCTAGTGGATACCAGGGGTCTCCTCGGTAGGACTTCATTATTCTCCAAGGGGAGCTAGTATATGCACATTGCATTTTGCAGGCTCACCACCATAGAACAAGCTTCCTGCAGGCTCAACACTTGCCTCCTGGAGCCATGCTCTGCTTATCAGCAGTGCACCCAGGCCCTCTGCCTGGGTCTGCTGATAGCCGACTTTGTCTACACCATTCACAGCTGTCATAGCCAAGGCTGATAAAAATCACTGACGCATATTGCCTACCCAGCTGTGGGGGTTGGCGCAGGGCCAGCAGCCCAGCCACTCATTGGCAATGTTTCAACTGCTTGTTAGCATCAGCATTGTCTCCCTCAGGTCTTAAAGGTGTACTTATAGGCTTGCCTCAAGCCAAGAGGAGGGAAAGGTCATACCCCAAAGAGTTTCCTGAGCTATTCAACTAAACGGGATGAAGGGAGACAGCCATTGGAACCATTGACATATTAAACGTATCTCAGTGGTCATTAGCATTATGAGGTATTTGTTGGCCTTAGTGTGGAAATATTCATATCTCTGCTTTGTAGAGAAGCTATCCCATTATAACCCTTTTCTCCATGCCTAAGATCTGGAGAGGAAAACTCCTTGTAGCTTCTGTCTTATGGTTTTTGATTTCTCAATTGATTCATTGGTTCATTCGTTTGATATATGTTTGTTGAGTAGCCATTAAAATCCCAGGCTTGGGATGTTACTCAAAAGGAGAGGGCTTGTCTCATGTGTGCGTGTGAAGCCCTGGCTTTGATCTCCATCACCATAGAAAAGGAAATAATAATGAATAATAACAATGCTAGACTCTAGAGATGCGAGTGAGGGGTGGCTCAAGAGGCCGCCCTGTCCTTAAGAAGTCTGTTGCCTTTACCCCTACCCATGAGATTATTAGGATGAACTGTGAAGTCAGTAGAAGCCATGTGTGAGACAGGAAGGATGATAGGGGCCAGAGCTGTGAGTCATAGGTGGGGGGCAGGGACAAATTCGTGGAAACGGAGATTGAGCTGAGTCATTGCAGCCAGCTGGTATTTTTCCAGGTAGAGCAGTGAGAAGAAAGGCTTCCTGCAAGGAGGGCACATGGTGTACCAGGGCAGAGAGGTGTGAATGAGGTCGGTGTACTTGAGCACATGAGTCACCCAGAATCCTGGGCTACATAAAGGGAGAAACTGGAGGTGGGGCTAGGTGTGGTGTTGAGGTCATCATAAAAGGGTGTGAGCCTTAACTGTGAGCCCAACTATGGGTCTGATTCTATTGTTGGAGAAGGTCATAGATGACAAAAGGGGCCCTGCATCCATTAACTAGGTTCAGAGTTCAGTTTCGGGTTGGGAGAAGAGGGCAGGTGGCATCAAGACATCTTGCAAATAAGGCATGCGTGCGGCTGGACACTGCATCAAGTGTGTGCCCTGAGCCCCTAGGAGCAATTTAGACTTGCTTTGATGGCTACAGCTCATGCTTTGCTCTTGCCCTTGCCTAACCTACCTATGTTCTGCACCCCACTTTCTCACCTGCTCGCCTTTGGTGTGGCTGGGGGAGGCATAGGCCTCTGAGTAGTGTTGCCGCTCAAACGGGCAGTCAAGCGGCTCGAGGTGGTGCTGGCTGAAGGCGTCCGTCCGAAGGTGCTTTCGGGGACCGCTGCTGCTGCTCTGTGAGTCAATGCTCAGCCGACAGCTGTCCTGGTCACCTAGTGCCCCCGGGCAGGCAGGAAGAATGCTTTCAGGGGACACCTCTACCAAGCCACCAAAGTGGCCAAAGCAGAGGAGCAGACAGGCTGAGGAGGTAGGGAAAGGGTCAGCAAGAGGAAGGACCCATGCACCTGTGAATAGGGAGTTTCAGAACCCTACCCCGTCCTGGGCCACAGGAAAGCCTTCCCTTCCTATTAAAGCTTGAGCAGAGTGGTATCCTGTGTCTCATACCACCCACAGGTCCCCCAAGAACTCACTGTCATCCATCTTTCTCTTGTTGTCACCACCAGGCTGAGCAATACCCAGGAGCCCGTTGATAGAATAGGTAGAGCCCAAGGAATCCGACTGGGGTGACTCTGGGGGTGTTACAGCTGAGCTGGGGACTGCAAAGGAAGAAGGAGAAGGGTCAGAGTGGGAGATGATGCTCCCCACAGCCCCTGTGGCCACCATAGGTTCAGAGCTACAGGCCATGCTATGGCCAGAGGCCCTGGAGAGCTAGAGTCCTTCACTTCCACGGGCCTGCTAGTGCGAGGGGTTCCTAGAATGATATTTGAGTGAAGTGTGTCCATTTCCCATGTTCCTATGTGTCTCCCATGAGCATGGAAGTAGACTTTATCTCAGGGCAATAACTCAGTCCGTATACAAACATATGAACACTCGTATGTACGCGTCTGTGTCTACATGGGTGGGAAACTGGGTCTACATTCAAGGGTATGGGAACAGCCAAATCCCTAAGCACTCACTCAGTGTGTGTCCTGGGCTCAGAGACTTGCTGGCCACGCAGCTGTCCATGGGGAGGTTGAAGGGTTGCTGCACTTTGGTTCGGATGATTCTGTGAGGGAACAGAAAGACCGTTAGAGAAAGAGGATGAAATAGGAGCTGTGGCTCTCCAGGATCCTGTCACCATGACAATCCAATTAGATGTCTTCTATGTGTCTCCAACTCGATGAGTCGACCATCAAACCATGACCGCACCTCATTCTTCATACCTCTTTCTCCGTGTCATGTGTCGTGACCAGAAACATGGAGCACTCAAGGCAGAAATACAGGGGTAGCTTAGCAGGGTTTGTAGATTTGACCTGGATAGCCTCCCCGGAATTGACCTTGTTCTATATCTCATTGTTAACACCTGAGTGTGTGCCACCATCCGCCCTTTAGAGTCCCGGAGTGACCCACCCCACATGTTCTAATTGTTTCCTTTTCAGTCGGAGGGAGCTCTTTCAAATACAAATAAGCTTCCTGCTTAAAACACACTAAAAGCTGCCCACCGCACAGGCTTTAAAGGTGGAAATCTGTTAAAGTGACCACTGACTTCTTGGAGACTGCTTCTTCTGTCACCTTAAGCTCAGAATACTTCAGCTTCTTGTATCTTGACTGACTTCCTTTCGTCTCCTGAACAAGCTCTCCTTAGCCGCAGGCTTTCGTATGTAGTTGCGGAGTTTGCCAGGCAACTCTTTCCACCTAGTTAACTCCTACTCACGGCTTCTTACTTAGGGAACGGCCTTCACAATTTCCCAAAAACAAGTTACCATAGGCTATCCCACATGCCGTCAGGCTCCTAGCCCCCACAGGACAAGCAGCTGCATTTTTGCATTGTCTTTTTGGGCACTCTGTGTCTGTGTTCCCATTAGATTGTAAACTCCACAAGGACAGGGATTTTGTGTTCTGGGAACTAATATGGAATAAATGAATGAATTATGTGTGAGTGAATGGGTGAGTACATGAAGGGCGAGGGCAGTGAGGGAGAGGTGACATGTGCCAGGCCCGGGAGCGCCTCCCTGATTCCTCAAAGTAAAGTCTCTTCCAAAACTCCTTCTCTACCCAGGCCATTCACGTCTCTTATAGGAATCTTCCAGAACCTTGGAGTCTAGGAGGGCACCTGAAGCTGCCGTCTCTCACCTGTTGATGGAGCTGACACTGGGCACAGTGTCATTGTCACAAACGCCTTCTGCCAGGAGCCGGTCCCGGATCTCCCAGGCGAACATGGTCGGGTTCTGCCGCTTGTAGTCCCCTATCTTCTCCACCACCTTGGGGGTGGCGACCTTGGGCTTGGAGCCCCCTATCACTCCAGGCCGGATGCTGCCAGTCTCGTAGTACCTACTCCAATAGAGAACCCCCCAAAATTACCCGATAAGCAGGTGGGGCCTTTAAACAGGAATCTGGCCAGGGCTTCTGACCCCTCTGGATCTCCTGAGGAGAGGTGTGGGAGTAAGTGAGACAGGCCCCTCCCCCAACTCCTGCTCAACCCAATACTGGATTTCTCTCCCACAACCCACTTCACTTGTGTGGGTAGATTTATGCTGTTACCAAAGCAAGACCCCTCTGCAAAGATTTCATTTTGGGTTCTCTGTCTTCTGCTCTGGCCAGCATCAGGAAGCATACAAAGATCTCCCTTGTGAGAAAGGACACTGGGGACAGGCAGTGGTGATGCTGCCTTTAATCCCAGTACTCAGGAGACAGAGACAGGCGGATCTCTGTAAGTTTGAGGGCAGCCTGGTCTACACAGTGACCTCTCACCCCTGGTTTTTTGAGACAGGTAGCTTTGGAGCCTGCCCTGAAACTCCCTCTGTAGACCAGGCTGGTCTCGAACTCACAGAGATCTGCCTGCCTCTGCCTCCCAAGTGCTGGGATTAAAGGCATGCGCCACTACCACCTGGCCCAGAGTGAGTTCTAGGATAGTCAGGACTGTTTCACAGAGAAACCATGTCTCAAAACAAGAAAGAAAGAAAGAAAGAAAGAAAGAAACAAACAAACAAACAAACAAACCGAAGAGAAGAAAAGAAAGGACACTGGAGAGTCACAAACCTGCAGAGTTTCTTTTCTCCCATCTCTTAGCATAATTAATTCTGCTCCTTTGCTCTCCTGGCCTCACCCAGAGATGCCAGCTGGAGTACCTGACCCCTCTACTTTCTTGCTGGGTCACCTTTGTCTTGTCCAAGTCTGATCCATCCTCTCACCCTTTGCCCTCTGGTTTTCTACCAGGTTCCATGGCTCAAGTCAAAGCCGCTTCTCCCAGACTCTGAAGTCCAGCCTCACTTGGAATCCCTGGCCTGATTCAGCCCCCAAAGATGAGCCTCCTCCTTCTCCAGAACCTATCCTATCCCCCTCCCAACTAGCTGGCTGACATATTTGTGGCTTGATCAGGATGCCTTCTGGCCTTCTGTGGTCTTCTTTGGGCTCTTCTGCCAATGGTCTTTATAATCGCCATTGTCGCCGCCACTCAGAGCTCATCTCCTCTCTGGGACTCCGCGATCATCTGACTAATGCGCTCTCCTTGACCCTAAGAAAAGGCCTCTCTTTCCCTCTAATAATTTCAGGCAGAGAGCCAGGGCTCTCTATGGTCCATTAGCCCAGCCCCTTTACTTCCCTGAAGCAGAGCTTGTCTTAAATCTACATAGGGTCAGTGTGTGACGGGTTGGGGAGTAAGGTGGACAGAACATGGAACTTTGGAATTTCCAAGTTCTCTACTTAAGGATATTTCCGACACAAGGGTCACAGGCTTTGATAGACCTTGTCCTTCTGAACCTGTGCCCTGTGGTTCTCAGCCCTAACTGAAAGAATTAGAATCATGTGAGTGAGGCGGCGGCTACGGATATACATAAATGAGTCCGTTCCCTCCTATTGTCTGTGCTGGAGTCCAGTCCCTGACCTTATTTACTGTGAGGCTTTAGAGTTCCCTGGCACAGCCAGGGCTGTGAGCCACCACGCGGAGCCTTACAGATCAATGCTTCTCATTCCTCCCTGTTTCTGAGCTTTGAGCTTCCTGGACATCTTACAGAAGCAACAGGCCTAACCGAGAGGCTGACTCCAGCAGGACTGGGCTGTGAATTTCATCAAGCGCTCTCATGGCTTCCCTGATAGACTCTCTGAAAGTTGTGTCTTGAAACATGCCCGCAGTGATAAGGTTGGCCAGAGGAGGCAAGGCTTGCAGGGGAAGGCGGTGTGTGGTCAATCTCGTGCTTACCTGCCAAGGATCTTGCTGACACAGCCATGGCTGACACGGAGCTGGCGCGAGATATCACAGGGCCTTACGCCCTGGTGGGCCAGGTCCACAATGCGTTGACGAACAACTTCCGGCAGAGGCCTGCCATTTACAAAGGCCCCTCCTAACTGATTCAGCCCTCCGTGGCCTGAAAAGACAGGATCGTCAGGGACACTTGTCAGAACCAGGTGCTAAATGTTGGGTGAGAAGCGGCCTTGAGTATGAGTTCTGCGTGTGACAATGTCTGGGCACTCCACGGTCAGTTCCACCAGCTCTCCTTCTAGGTGCACCCCACCTTGCTGATAAACACACCTCCTGGGAAGGCTGGCACAAATGTTATAAGCAGCTCACCCCACCTGACATGTGAGGATTCAAAAGGAACACATCTCTGTCTGCTCCATGTCCTTCAGAGCCCAGCCCTTCATGTCAAGTACTGTCAGTGTTCTCTTTCCCCCATTTTTCTCCATCCACAGACACAAAAGGAGTGAAGGAGTCAGGCTTTTCTTAAGTTGATACACTCAGCTCACTGAGTGACCCTGGAGAAAATATCTCTCCTCCCCCTGAAGTTCCTTTTCTTTTCATTAAAATGAAGGCGCATGATGGAACGAGAAATCTTTCCCTTTGTCTTATGCCTTTTAAACCTACAGAACCTTTTTCCCCTTTAGTTTTTCAAGACATGGTTTCTCTGTGTAGTCCTAACTGTCCTGGAACTGACTCCGTAGACCAGGCTGGCCTCAAGCTCACAGAGATCCTGCTGCCTCTGCGGCCCGAGTGCTGGGATTAAAGGTGTGCACCCCCTCGCCTAGCTATAGAGCCATGTTTTGTAACAAGAACACAAAAGAAGTGCAGGGGAGTCTCTGACTGAGACTGGTCAGAATGATCTAGGCCCTGTCTGTGGCTGTCTCGCATGAGCAACCCCAAGTTTTCTTCTCTCTTTAACAGATCAGAGAACTGAAAACAGCAAGCAGAGACCTCACTAGGAGACATCCCACGAGTCCAGTAGCCCCGTGTCAGGCTGGGGTGGAGGCAGTAGAGTAAGTACATGGCAAGCCAAGCCTTAGCTGCTTCCCTGATTGACCTCTCCCCTCTAGACTGAGTCTGTACTTCATTCTGATCACACACAGCTAGTCAGAGCCCTATCTACTGAATACCTAGTGTATGACAGGTGCTTTAGCAGGTCCTGAAGCCCCAAGGTGAATACAGCCATCTGCATACTTGCACACACCTCACGGGGCTTATTACAGTAGGAGCCTAGACCAGCTAATCAGCATCCCTCATGACCTTTCCTGGAATCTCCTGCTCAGAGAGGTAATTACTGAATTGGTAGACGCAGTCAGAGAGGCACAGAGGGGTTCTTAGAAAAGTTCAAGCTGAGACTCATGACGAAGAGGTGCTAGATGAGAGAAAGGAGATCCTGTCTGAGCCAGGGGAATAGTACAAGCAAAGGTTCTGAGGTTGAAAGGGTAGATGTCTGTGAGATTTGCAATGCTTTCAACCCTGTGCTTCACAGTGGGCTAATTTCAGAGCTGAGAAGTTCAGTTTCCAGAAGACCACAAAGAGCATTTCAGTGGCTTGACTTGAATGGCTCAGCTTATGTGAAGAACAGCCAGGATCCAAACAAAGCTTAGGGCTCAAAGCCTTGATGCTGCTGTATGGGTCCTTGATTGACAACTAGAGCTGTTCCTGTCTCTGCAACCTTAGGATGACAGTGTCATTGCCTAGGCATTACTAGCATCTTTTCACACCAAGGACTGGATCTGGCAATCGATCTAGCTTAGCCTGGGAAGGTCTAAGAACTCTAGAGTTTAGTAGAGCAGAATGGATTGAGCCCAAATGCTCAGGACCCCCTGAAGCTTACTGCATAGCAGCCAGTATTGTACAGGGAGTCATAGGGAGTCAGCCGGTAAGAAGGAAAAGTTGATGCCAGGCCAGTGTGACCAGTTAACAATATGTATGGACAAGGGTAGGAAGTGTCTTTGCTGGGCACACTGTGCCCATTATCACCCACTGACTTAGCACATTCTAAACCACCTCCCAATTTCTCCTCAGGGACCCATTATATCTTCAACAGAACAGATAATTTCCCTTCAAGCAAACAAACAAACAAGCCTCTGTCCTGGGCATTAAATCAAGAGGAAAAACACACTGGCTATGCACCAAGCATGAAGGACATGGCGGTCCATCTTTCAGACACAACTTCTGCCTGTCCTGTTCTAGGCCACCTGCCCCAGTGAATACTTTTACATGAACTGGACGATGTCTTGGGGACTTTCAGTCCAGCCCAGGTGATGGACAATGTGGCTCTTATCTGCTCATGAACTTGTTCCTCTGACCCCTCATGGCTATTGGCTCTCACTCCCTCATCATTGCCTTTTGACTCCTTGGGGTCTAGACACCGAACACCAGGGCACGTCAGACAGCTATCTAAGTGTACAAGACTGTAGGCAGGTCTACTTTGTCCCCATGTTCCAGATATTTTACTGCATGAGGCATAGATCTTTGCACTAGAATCTCTCTCTCTCTCTGGAAGTCAGATTTTCTATATATAGGGTTGTCACAAGTTGAGCATTTTGCCTGAAAACAAAACAAAAAGCACAATCTACTCATGTGATTCTCCAATAGACATAGCACAAACTATGCCCTGAATTATCCTAAGGGCTGACGCAGAATCCTTGAAACCCACATCCTCAGGACCAGACTGAAGCTCGCTGCACAGTAGCCAGCCACACCTCTGGCCCCCTGAACTGTGTCTTCTCTGGGGAGTTATTTTATTGAGGAAGAGCTTGAGTCAGATTTCTGCCTTGACTCTATATGTTTTAGTCGTATCATTTGAGTAGATTTGGTTGTTTGTAACTTTGGCATGAAATGAAGCTTGGCAGCAGTTCTCACTGTGTCTGCTGGTCACTGCAATGGGAAGATGGGGTGACGGTGGAGAAGCGTTTCTTTAGCTGAGAGCCTTGATAGAAATATAAAGGTTTTCGTTTTAACATCAACATGGTCAAATGCTACCACCCTGGCTTGGCCCTAACGCTTGGGTAGTAGTTCTCCAACTGAAACACACAACAGAGTCACAATAGGGTTTGTTGAAGAAAAACCCATTGAGGACAACCTTAAGTTTTTAAATCAATTGGTCTAGGGTAGAGCCAAGAATTTGTTTGTCGGAGACCCAAAACTGTTCACTGTGAAGAGAATATGTTACTTTGGAGTGTTCAGCCCAAAATCTTCCTCTCAAGGCTCAAAGATCTGTACAGAACGGGGAGGGGCTGGTGGCGGACAGACTGTGAGACAGAGGTGGTGGATGACTTCCTGGACAGAACAGAGCAGCTGCACATAGGAATTCACCGGGATGGTGACATCATTCACAAGATCGCACAAACTCAAGCCAGACAAAAGCCCGACATGGAAGAGGGAAAGAGAACAGGAAGCCCCAACCCTGGCAGGGGATCTACTGGTATTTGGCTGCTGACAGGAAAGGGCAAGTCAGCTCTTCAATAGTATGACAGCTGGTCCCACTCCCAGGGGTAGTCGGCCAACACAAACTGGACCCAAATGAATTGATGAGTGTGTGTGCACACACACATACACACACCACATGCATGTATGCACACACACACACACACACACACACACACACACACACAAGATAGGGTTTGGGTGGATAAGGGAGATGAGGCATGATCTGGCCAGAGTTGGGGGAATCAGATGAATCTGATCAAGATTCGTTGTAGGAAATTCTCAAAGAATTAATAAAAACTTTTTATAAAGTGTGTTTCTAAGCTTCCAGACTGTGTAAGTGCTGCTACTGTGGGACCACTGGGTTAGGCTGGGCATTGGGCAATGGCTGACAAAACAAACAAGATCATATTCTCTCTTCCTCCAGCCTTTTCCCAAGAATCGTAATCGTTACGTGTATTTAATGCCTTTCATTTCAATTCAACACATATTAACAAAATGCCAGTGATGACTCGAGTACAGAGCCCTGTATGTGTAACCTTGAACAAGACATGAATGTTTAAATCCTTTCAAGGGACACAATCAGATTAATTGGGAACCTCCATATTGAGGTAGAAGTCCCTTGGAGGAGCACACAGGCAGTCAGAGAGGAATCAAAGGAAGGACTAGAAAAGATGAAATGAAACAAAACAAAACAAACAAAATGACAATAGGAAGTAGGAAAATGTTCCTTGCATTAAAGTCCGGGTACTTTGACCAAGTAGAATGCCATTTACCACCACTATAGGTCATGCATGAAAGAAAGATTGGGAAGAGCCAATCAGCTGCCTATGAAGGTGGCCTTTATGGGTTGAGGTTTTGAACTGAGTTCTGTAATGGAAAGGCCTTTGTATTTTCTGTGTCCGGTGTGGGGGAGTGGACTTCGGTAGGTGATTCACCACCAAATGCCCAGAGGTGGGTGCAAGCTTCCTTCCTGCCCTCAGTGAGGGGCTGATGTCCACTGGAACTGACCTCCTTTTCAGGCTGTTTGTACTTTATGGGCAGGTGGGCCTTAAGGTCGGAAGCCAGTGGTTGAGTAGGAGCCCCCTGACTGCCAGAGGCTGAGTGGAGGAAAGTGTAAATCAGGAGGAGGTTTGAAGCGTCCTAAGCAAAGGCCTTTTGTATGTCTAGAGGACTGTGAGTGGGGAGAGGGGATGTGTAGGAGGAAGCTTGGCTGGGTATAAGAAAACTCTTGAGTATGGAGGTCTTCAGATAGGGAAATGCAAGCTTCCTTGATCAGAGAGGAGTTAGCTTGATTGGCAGGCTCTAAAGTTTTAGGTGACATTTACTATAGAGCAACCTTTGGGGGGAAATGACCATTTCAGAAGGTCCAAGGACACCGGTGATTTCTTCTCTACTTAAAAGGCTCTAAGAAGTAAGGATGGGAGAATGAGACAGAGATCACTTGAAACTCACATTGCATGAACTGATGTTGAACACTTAAAAGAGGAGCACACCCTCCCTGCTCCCCCAATCTTTTGCACCCTCACCATCATCATATCACTAACCAACTTCTTCATCTGTTTGATTTCTTTATGAATTCCTCAAAGGTAGAAGCCAAGGCTTTGTTTACAAAGCACCTGACACGGGATCCCTCTTGTGGGGCCCTCAAACCTCATTCCACAATTCCTTTTTTCTTTTTATCATCTTGATTCCTTAAATCTCTGCCCCAAAATAACAATAGCTCAATGTGCTGTGCTTTAAAAAAAATATTGATTTTACTGTCTGGGGATTTTTTCTTTAGCTCCAAAGAGAGTCAAGGTGGGCAGATGTTTGGACCCTTGGCAAGGCTGTACAGTAAGAGATGCAGAGGCTGCCTTGGGGGTACCCTTCAAACCATTCTATTTCCCTTCCATGAAGAATAAGCCTTGCTGATACTAATGAGTCTCTGATATTCTCAGTTCCTTCCCCAGGACACTGGCTTGCAGGTCTGCAACGGCTCCAACCTCCCAGCCTCTCTCTCTTGGCTTTATACCTTTATGGAATAAAAAAAAAAATCCAAGGACTTAAACTGTGCCTAAGGAAGATGTTCTAGTACCAAGCTGGTCACCAGATCACTTCAGATCATAAGGTGATGAGCACATCAGACCCTTGTGTTTCAGGGTCAGCTCTCTCTCAAGCCTCATGCCTGGCATGTGCTTAAACATTTCCTGACGTGTGGGTAGAGGGTGCCAGACTCTCCATTGTCGAGAGGTTCCCATGTCAATCTCCTGGTTCCTTATATGAGCAGTCTAAGCTTTTCATTCTCTCCATTGCGGTACATCCATGTTTTCTCTTCCCACAACGTCTCTCAAATCCTGGTGCTGTTCTTACTCTGTACACCTTCACTTCAGCCCATTCTTAGGGTTTTACCTACAACCTATTCCCCTTTGTGTTCAACTTCCTATGAGAAAGCTCTTAAGTAATAAATTATCACCACTGCTACCCCAGGCCATCTGGGCTGACTACTACAGCCCTGTGCACCTGTGGAAGCTGCCCCCTCCCCTTCCGCTGCATCACAGGTTGTCTTCTACTGGCATCTCCATCACTGGTCTTCAGCTATGGTCAGCACAGATGTTGCCTTTGAGCCTTTGCACCTGCCGATTCCTCCACTCAGAACTTCTGTCTTCTCCTTTTGCCTAATTAGCTCCTGTTTATCCGTAGTTGAGCAAGGAGCCACTGTCCTCGAGGACTTCACTTGTTGACAGACCAGGTTGAGCCTCTGTTTGGATGTTTTCCTAGCATTCCTTACGTTTATTGCATAGTGTTCATCAAAAATGCAGCATCAATCATGATTTTTTTGAGGAATTTGTTTTAAAATGATGAGGGAAACATTCACAGTCAGAAAAAAAATTGAATGAGAAGAAGAGTGTATGGGATGACCAAGTATCTTTGCATTATTATATAAATAAAAAATGACCTTCATCTGTTACCAGACTGAAAGCCACATGCGATCAAAAGTATTTCTGTTAGGTTTATTGTTAAATTATGTAACATATTAAATAAATATTTCCCATATGAATTAGCCAACTGCTTTTAGTATCTTCCATTCTCCCATACAGAATACTCACCAGACTACATCATTTCTATCCCCAAATATTTATTCCAATATGTTCTAGCTGCCTTCAGCATTCAAAGACCCACATATTCGACATTGTCTTATGCACTATGACATACCAAACACTTTCACTGAAGTGAGAACATAAAATTGATCCCTACCTTCATGGAACATGTAGCCCAACAACATAGAGTCTAAGAAGAGTTTTCATTAAATAAACACACAAACAAGTGTTTGATTCATACGTAAGATACACACAAGGACACAACAGATGCAGAATTAAAGAATAACGAAGGGGGAACAAGAGATGGAATCATTTCAAGGTGATCAAGGGAAAAATCCTCATAGCTGACACATAATCCACACAGGCAGGAGTAGAACCTGGGCTCACTGGTCTCCCGCCTGCCTTCCCCATACAGCTCTTAGTTATGCAGCTGGAAATCAGTACATCCCAACACACGTCTGCAAGTATCACTCCCATGTTCATGTCTGCGTGTACCACTCCCATGTTCATGTCTGCGTGTACCACTCCCATGTTCATGTCTACGTGTACCACTCCCATGTTCATGTCTGCGTGTACCACTCCCATGTTCATGTATGTGTGTACCACTCCCATGTTCATGTCTGTGTGTACCACTCTCATGTTCATGTCTGCATGTACCACTCCCACCTTTAAGAATGTTTAAAGAGCTCTCTGTCCATTGCTCTTGGGAGAGACAGACGGTCTTCTCCCGTTTCCTCCTTCTCTCTCTCTTCTCTCTCTCTCTCTCTCTCTCTCTCTCTCTCTCTCTCTCTCTCCTTCTTTCCCTCTGTCTCTCTCCTTCTGCTCAATAAATGCTTAACTTTAAAAAAAAAAGAATGTTTAAAGAAAACACATGGCATCCTTTCCATCATGGTAACGCCAAGCTTCTAAATTCGGCAAACAAGACCCACCATGACCTTTCTCTTCTCTCGTGACTCATTGCCCACCTGTCTAAGCCTTAAAATCAATTTCCTAGTATACATAACTGCTTACCATTTTTGCCATAGTACCTAAGTCCTGCCTTGAGTCCTCATTCATGCCATCCCCCATGTCTGGAATTCAAATACCTTCTTTCTTCTGATTGATTTCATTTATATCTTAAGAGTTACCTTCCTACAGGAAGTCCTCTGTGTCTTTTCTTGCCTGCTTCCTCTGGTCTGTTCTGTTAAAAGAGCCAGGGCCAAGCTCTGGTACTACATTTATCAAACTGTAAATGCCCCGTTACTGGCTGTGCCTGCTGCATACACTGACTGTGTCTTGAAGGATGTTTTATTATTATCTATTATTATTACTGAACAATAATTTTGGTACACAATGATACCAAGTCATGCTTGTTTAATTCATTATTGGAAAGAAGGAACATGGAAGAAGGAAGAAGGAAAAGTGAAGGGAATCAAGGAAGAACAAAGAAAAGGAGGGAAGAAGGCAGATCCATAGGAGGTTTGGAAAAGACTGCATAGACTTGGCCTTCAACAGAATTCTGCTTCCCACAGACTATTAGATATAAGTGTTTGAAGAAGGAGCTCCACATATCACAGCCTGGGAAAAGTGAGGTTTTCATTGCTTCTGAGGACCTAGGCAGTAAATGCAGCGTCCTTTCTACTGGCTCTAACTCCAAGCCTCTGATGCTCACACTAAGTGTATGAGCCCTCCTGGGTCCATACATTTGTGAGGAGCCAGCTCTGTGAAGGAGTGTGGCTGCATGTTCTGATAGAGACTAAGGAGAAATAATTGCTATTACAACTTTGCAACAGTGTGGGTCTTAAAATGCCTCATTAAGGTCTGGAGAGATGGCTCAGTGGTTAAGAGCAGTGCCTGCTCTTCCAAAGGTCCTGTGTTCAATTACCAGCAACCACATGGTGGCTCACAACCATCTGTAATAAGGTCTGTTGCCCTCTTCTGGCCTGCAGGCATGCATGTAGACAGAATATTGTATACATAATAAATAAATAAATTTGTAAAAACAAAATGCCTCATTAAGAAGCTTTTTATTTTTAACTCTGTTGCAAAGGTTCCATGAAGAATGGTGGGGTGACCACCCAGCTCTTGCCTGTGTGACTTACAGTTCTGTTGGGGAGAAGGTCCCCGAGTCACAGCTCAAGCCAAGGAGACAGTAGATTAGCAGTGGAAGTTACCTTTCCTGAGAACTCAGATATCTGCTGTGGAGAAATGTTTGTCTCATGCCTGTGTGGGAAGTGCTGCTTTGTGGCCATCGCAGGTCAGTCAGTAACAAAGAGAAGAAACATCCCTGCATCACGTTGCCTAGGAGCTCACCACCACCTTCAAGGATGATGACAAGGACAAGGACGATCCAGTCCTAGAACCTGGTTTCCCCTGATTTCTTCAGAGTATGGTCAGAAGACAGACACCTGTTCCTAGGAATCCAGTAGAGGGGTTTTTAAACAGAATTCCCTGGGTGTCAAGAAATACACAAGCACAAAGAAAGAACTGAACTATCTCCGAAATACAGGTCACTCATCCCTAGTCCAAATTCCTCAAATACGAAATAAACTTCTTTTATAGCTTATTTATACCAACAAGCTATGTGTTCCTGACCTGACTTCTCTGAAGGGTGTGAGCGAAAACACAGGTGTGTGGAAATCTCACACAGAATGGTCTTCAGGTTGTTTGTATAAGGAATATTGGAAACATAAGCGAATGCCACGATGACATGATGAGAGTCGGGACTCATTCTCAAGATTACGTGTGTGTGTGCATGCGTGCGCACACACACACACACACACACACACACACCAATACTCCCAAATCTAGAAAGGTCTGAAATTTGAAATACTTGTGGTCCAAACATCTTGAATAACAGATGTGCAATCATAGGAAGCAGCCGCAGTCCCTGGGCAGGAGGAAACAAAGGGAAAAGCTGATGTCAGAATCTAGGTGCTTGAAGGGAGTCCCAGCTCCATCCTGGGGCTTGGAGCCGCAGTGTGATGGTTTGCCCAGATGCTGCTGGAGGCATGCGATTGGCTCTAGGAGATCTGGAATCTAGATCAGCAGCTGCTGCTGAAGCATTGCTGCCAACAACCACCTAGAGCAAGAAGGGAGGCCTCCAGCCCTCTGCTACCCACCATCATGGACAGGGCCACCAAGGAGCACTTCCCATCATGTGTTTCGGCAATGATTCCTGGATGGGGCTCAAATATTTACTGATTTTTATTCTCTGAAGCTGTGTGGGACAGAGACCAGAAAACCTGTACTTCACCTTGGAGGGACTTTACTTTCTTCTGCTTAGGTTTGTTGTTTGAACCTGAACTCAGTAATCCATCCACAAAGGTTTGCCATTCCTGTGTCTGTTTTGATATCTGTGTTTTTAGGGTATGGTTTCCTGGATGGTTCTTTCTATAATGGTTTCGATTTACTTTTTCACATCTCAGCAAGTAGCAAATCCCCCACCACCACCACCACCACCACCACCACATTTGCTCCTCTTGCCCGGGTTGTTTTCTGTTCTCATTATTTCAGAATCCTTTGTGATGAGAAAACCTTGGCTCTGGATGCTTTGGGGGTCAAGAATAAGGCCAGAGCTCCCTTTCCTCCTGAAGTGCATGACTAGGTGGTTACTCATTGACTCATGGGCATTCTTCTGGAAGCCTGCCGTGGATCTGCCCCGCTCTGCTCTTCTACAAGCTTTAAGGCAATAGGGAGAAGCGATAGCAACCCTGGGTCTCCTACGGTCTGAAGTTCAGCCAAACTGAAGAGTATCTCCAAATAGGGTTAGAAGGCTTCCTTTAGAAGGCAGGGGAAGATGCCCTTGCTTGGCTCAGACCAGTGGGTGGGGGTGCTGAGAAGGCTTAGTTCAATTATTTCGTTTTCTGTGCTGGGGTATGAAGAGGGGGTTGTACGGGTGCTGAAGGAGAGACACAAAGGGTAAATGAAGAGCTTTCCTTTGGGTTGGGCAAACGCTGAAAAAGAACCAATATCGTCCCTTAAATAGGAGAAAAGAGAAGGAAGAAGGGAGGTAGGCTGTATTCTATATTCAGCCCCTTCCTGGGTTAGTTCATGCTTAGGAATCACGACTGCAGGCAGCATTGAGAAACACACTCCTCCTGAGCCAAGCACAATAGTCTAAGTGTGTTTTCCATTTCATTTGCACAATAGCCCTTGAAGTAGGAAGCACATTGCCTCCATTTTACATATAACAGGGTGAGGGGCAGGAATGGTACATAATTTGCCCAAGGCTGCCCATTGCAAGAGGGCAGAATTGAGCCTCAAGCTAAGCAAGTACTCTGCATTTCATGGTTCCTGCCACCTTGGTTGTTCCATGTAGAGTCAGACCCTCCCTAAAAGTGAATAGGCCTTCAGCACCATCTACCAACGTGTGTGCTTTCCAAGTCCACTTTCAAATCCTTTCCAGTCTTCATTGATCAGATGACTGGTGTCTAGAATGTCTCTATTTGACTTCTTCCAGTGTGAGGGGAAAAAATATCCAATTCTTTTCTGTCCCCTACTCTTCCGTATTGGTTTATTTTTCTCCTCCCTGTTTAAGTCTGTCCCCACATCTTTTCTTCTGCCTTTCCAGCTGTGGGTTGGCCCCTGTCCTCAGTCCCTTCCAGTTCCTTTACTATTTCCACCCAGTGTTAATCGTCCCTCTGACCTACTGTCACTAGCCCCTTCTAGGCCTCCTGTCCCTTGTGCTCCTTACCTCTGTCTCCCCTCTCTCTCCCTCCCCTGACTCCTTTGGCCACCCCCTTTTCCCTGCATAATCTCCGCTGCCTGCTTGACTGCCCAGGTTCTTTATCCCATCTTCCCCTCAAAGGCTTTCGCAGCTCTGCTGTTATTCTTGTATTAGCATTGAACCCATTAAAGCTAATTTGTTTGCCCTAATCTCCATTTATTTTTCCCTAGTTGATATTAGATTTCCCTTTCTATTGCTCCAGCATGATTTTCTCTTTGTCTTCCTAATGGTCTACCACCCACCCCCCTTCCTCTTATTAATCTGGTTGGCTTCACTGTGGTTTCAAGGCCTTTGTCTCTCTGCCTCCCCCAGCCCTTAGATTAACCCTGTCACCTCCCTTCCAAAAAGGACCCCCAGTGTTTGTATTTTCAAGGATGAAACTGCTATAAATGTCAACAAGCCTCTGAGCTTCCTAGGGAAAGTGCCACTGATCTTGAGAGCAGGCCTTTTCCTCAGGCCAGTCTGTAGTTTCCAGAGCACAGGGGCTGGGTGGCAGGAGGTACCTGGGTCCCAGGGCTGCCTTGAACATGAAAGCTGCTACGCTCTAGCTTGTCCTTGGTAGGATGAACTTCGCAGCTCTCCCAAAGATTTCTGAAGGCTTCTTCCAGCTTGCCTTCATCCTATATATTTTACTTGCAGGCTAACTAGTAGATGGGCAACTTTCTCCCTATGACTGAGATTTGGCAGTTTCTTGAACAATAGGCGCAGTACTTCACCTTCCTAAAGACCTGGAGGCCTCTGTGTCTGCGGCTCTGGGCGTAGCTGATCTACATCCTACCCTCTGGCTTCCATATCCCCAAGGAGAGAGGCCTGCCAGGAGCGAAGTTTACTAATGTTCTCTGCTGGCCTTGTCTGTGGACCTCACTTCAGGCTTTTTCTCTGGATACGGAGAGCCTCAGAGACAGCTGCAGCACCTCCTCTGGTTGTGTAGCCTCCTTTCTGGGGAGCAGAGTCCTCCTAACCCCTGACTGCTCACTAGACTCCCTAGGGAAGCCAGGTACTTTCCACCTTGTACAATTCAAAGAGGAAATTTTGGTATGATTTCCCTGACCCTGGGTCTGTCGGAAGAGTCTCTGGTGATGGCTCAGGGTTTGTATTCACGCTGTAGAGCATAAGTTACTAGGAACCCAAATCATTAATTAGTCGATTAAACATGAACTTGCCACCAGGAGCCTCCCAGAGTCCCGGAAAATGTGCTAGAAGTCTTTCTTCTGGCTCCTTCCCATGAGCTTCATGTGGGTTCCTGGAACCAAAGACTGACCTGGGCAGTGGTAGATGCCTCTAAGCTACACAGCAGGAGCCAGCGCTCTACAATTCAGAGCAGGTGAGGACACCTGCGGAGTATATACTCGACTTCCAGCTTCCTCACAAGTCACCCCAGACTCCCCCTGGGTTCAGAGGCTAGTGGCTATTATAATGTTGTGGTTTCTTTCTTTTTTAAAAAATTATTGTTATTATTATTTTGTTTTTTAATATTTATTTATTATGTATACAATATTCTGTCTGTGTGTATGCTTGCAGGTCAGAAGAGTGCACCAGACCCCGTTATAGATGGTTGTGAGCCACCATGTGGTTGCTGGGAATTGAACTCAGGACCTTTGGAAGAGTAGGCAATGTTCTTAACCTCTGAGCCAGCCCATGTTGTGGTTTCTTTAAGAAAATGGGTTGATAGTAAAACAATTTTCAATCAGCTAGATTTCGATTCAATGAGTGGTGCTCTCTAATAGTATTCTAGGAGACCTGTAACGTGTTAAGATGACTTCTGATGATGATGGGCTTGCCCTTAAGAAACACATTAATAACCTTCATTATGCTACTAACCTTACGGCTTTGTGATCAATTCACTGTGGACGCCATGAATCGTCACCTTCTATCCCCCAAGCAGTCCTGTAGGATCCGCAGAAACGGGTCAGTGTGTGCATCTATGTAAGGGGCTAGCATGTGGTTAACAAGTCAAGCTATGTTATCATGAACTGCTAGGACACTAGGTTCTGGAGCTCTGCTACAAGGCTGTAGACTTGAGTTTAAGGAACACACATTTAAAAATCACTTTGAGATGGGGAAAGAGGCAGAGAGGTGGCTAAAAGAAACCCTTAGAGGGGACAGAAAAAAAACCATGAGAGTGTGAGGGGGGAGGACAACAGGATTGGGGGGTGGAGGAGAGGAGGAACAAGAAAGAAAGATAACTGTAGTTGGGGTAACTACAGTGACTAAGAGGCCAGATAAATGAGGAGTCTTAAATTTAACACAGAAAGGGAAAAAAAAGATACGCTTTCTTCTTTTTTTTTTTAAATTTTTTGTTTTTGTTTGTTTGTTTTGGTTTTGGTTTGGTTTTTCAAGACAGGGTTTCATTGTAGCTATCAAGCCGGTCCTGGAACTAGCTCTTGTAGACCAGGTTGGCCTTGAATTCACAGAGATCCACCAGCCTCTGCCTCCCGAGTGCTGGGATTAAAGGTGTGCACCACCACCACCTGGCTAACCCTTTTCTCTTTGTAACTAAATCATCTCTCTGTTTCTCTCCAGCTCTGGGTTTCTTTGCCTTTCAGGTCTTAACTAAGATAAGCTGTGATTGACAACTTAGAGAGGAGAAAAGGGTAGGCTTCGGCTAGGATTAGAATCAGACACAACTAGAAAGACTGGATGCATATGTGGGAGGGGCAGCATGGAGAAAAATGAGAGAGGAAGGAAGATGGGAGTTGAATCCCTCAGCTCAGGATGCTAGGAGGTCTGATCACCCTGAGCTGCACGGAAGGAACACATGAAGACCTGCTTTCCTGAGCACAACATACCAAGAAAAATCTTCAACAAATTTTCCCATCTGCGGTTTCCAGAACTGTCTTTGTTAGGGTTTCTATGGCTGTGAAGAGACCCCATGACCACAGCAACTCTTGTAAGTGAAAACATTTAATTGAGGGGGGCTTTCTTACAATTTCAGAGGTTCAATTTGTTATCATCATTGCGGGGAGCATGGTAGCATGAAGGCAGACATGGTGCTGGAGCTGAGAGTCCTACATCGTGACTCAGAGGCAACAGGAAGTCAACTGACTGTCACACTGAGGGAAGTTTGAGCAAAAGAAGCCTCAAAGTCTACTCCCACACTGACACATTTCCTCCAAAAAGGCCACAGCTCCTTATAGCACTGCTCCCTTTGGGGGCCATTTTCTTTCAAACCACTACAAAAACCATGAGAGTCACTAACCTAGAACTTGACACCAGAGCAAAGGGGGTCATTTGCTCTAAGGCCACACTCAAGGCTACTGAAGAAAGTGGGAGGGGACAGAGATGAACAGGTACAACCTACAGTGTATGGCTTCAGAGGAGGAAACCCAGGAAGCATGGAGTTGTCTACAGGACTTGTGGCCACATGAATCCAAGCCTAGATTTCTACAGAGCGTATGACCCTGGAGACCTAGTGCTCCACGGCTATCCTTGGGCTCAGGAGCTAAGGTCATAAGCCTGCCAAGAGGAAGAAAAAGCTAAGGTTGAGCTCCCTACCTGGTGGCCCTCAGGCTAATGTAAGAATCTGAGAACAGTGCACAGAGGTTCACAAGGGCATCTATGTAACCTCTGTGGTGGTGGAGTGGGCTGCTGTGCCCAAAGTCTGCGAGAGGAGACATGTATCTATGCATATGCAGGCTGCTCGAAAAGCGTGTCTGACAGCAAAAAAGTGATGGCCTAATATCCAGACTTACTTCCTTGCAAAGACAGGACAGAATTTGTTTTCTGACTTGCTCATTTTCTGTTCAAGGAGGCCCCTTTGGGGTCTTGGTGCTATAGAAGTAGACGAAGAGCTGGCATAGATTGGGGGGAGTATTTTCTGAACCAAGGAGTACCCTGAAAGCTTGTGTATTCTCTTGTCAGTTTGTCCTTTTTTATCTTTTTAAATTTAAATCCATGCTTGAGGTTTTCATATGGGGTTCTGTGCTGGGCAAATCCCTCTCCAGCATAGAACAAGAGAAGAGATTTTGGACAAGTGTCTGTCGACAGTCCCTACTCCATCAGTCTCAAACCTGCATTTCTGCACCAGTTGTCACAAGCTACAGGTAAAGCCAAGGTTAGGGAGGGGGTGCTGAGCAAAACCCCAACACATGGCACGTGTTATAGATGGTGTCTTGCCCATCAAATTCACGAATTCATATGTGTCCTAACCCTCAATGTTCATCATGTAATTTTATTTGGAAACAGAATCTTTGCAGCTAGACCATTAGGATGGGCGTTCATCTGCTATGATCATGCCATACACAGCAGTATAAATAGGACACAGAAAGAGGCCAAGGGGGAAACCATGTGAAGACTGAAGCTATGCTGCCATGAGCCAAGGGACACCAGAGATGGCCAGAACACTGGTAACTAGGAAGGAAGAAGGAAGGAACTCTGGTAACATCCTGACTTGAAGCTCCTGGCCTCCAGAACTGTGTGCTAAGACATGTATGGTGTTGGCACCGTCTTGTTCGTGTCTTCTGTCAGCACAGCCCTAGCAAACTAACATCCAAACAGGCAGTCTTTTGTTTTGTTTTGTTCTCATTTTTTGTTTTGGCTGTGTACCCATAGATTATGTATGTCTTGCTATGTGACTCAGGCTGGCCTTGAACTCCTGATCCTCTTGTCCTAGCCTCCCGAGTGCTGGGATTATAGATGTGTTTTGCCTAATGTATCTCTGCACCTTGTGGTATACCTGGTGACTGCAAAGGCTAGAAGAGGGTGTCATTCATATCTCTTGGAACTGCAGTTTCAGAAGGTTGTGAGCCACCATACTGGTGCTGGGAATTGAACCTGTATCGACACCTTTGGGAGCTAGTTCTCCTCACTGCTGAGTCATCTGTCCAGCCTCCTCCAGGTATTTTAACTCTGAAATGAGCACAGCAGGGGGGAAGGCCCCTGTGAGATACTCTTCTGGGACATTTGGCTGTGTCCTAGCTTCGCTCTAAAGGGCCCTCTAGTCCAGCAAGTTTAAGCAAGACTCTGGGAAAAACCCCTTTAAACATCACACCCACGTCTCCTGGCATCATGGTCTCCCTGCCAAGCCACCACCTGATCTTTATTCTTGATCCTTCTGTCTTGTAGTGGGAGGTTTTCCCTATAGGAGAACATCAGTAAATTAGCCCAGCAAAGTCCCAGCATAGATCTCTTCTTTTGCTCTGTGTTAGACAGGGTCCCTGCGAGGGTACATATAGAAGATGCCAAACTCAAGGAGTAGCCTCAAGCTGTACCAGCTGTTATATAACCGACCCATTCCTGAAACCCACATCCCTGAGATAAGCATGGAGTTGCATCCATGAGCTAAGTCAGTTCTGTTCTTAGGCTCCATCTCCAATGCTCCCATCACTGTCTGATACCGTTACACTTGGGATTGTGGGCATGGCAGGAATATGAGGTATCTGGTCATACTGAGTCCACTGTCAGGAAGCAGAGGTGAGTACTTGTGTTCAACTTTCTTTTTTCTTTTTGTTTGATCCTGAACCCCAGCCTATGGATGGTGCCACCCACAGTTGGGGTAGATCTTCCTTCTTCAGGTAAATCTTTCTGAAAACACTCACATAGTCTCAGAGGTATGTTTTTATGATGATTCTAAAGTCAGTTGAGTTGACTATGAAAATTGACCATGACAGAGACTAAGCCTCTAATACATGAATCTGTGTGGTCAAACCAACTTACACACTGTAGCAATGATCTACTGAAATAATCCCTGTTAATGCAAAGAATAGAGTTGGGGGGGGTTGGAGGAAAAAGAGGTATAGAAAGGGAGGAAGGGAAGAAGAGGAAAAGAAAGGGAGAAGCGAAAAAGGAAAATGAGGAGGAGGGTTTGGACTAGTAAAGGGGGAGGAAGGAAAGAGGAAGCAGCTTCTTTGAATCAGCAAATTCTTGGTGAGCACTTGACTACATATCTATATGCCAGGTATTGGCTGTCGTTTGAGTTTTAGCCAACAAGAATCTAGGAGTCCCCTATCCTCACAGGAGTGCTTGTCTGTAATTGAACCAACCACCCTCAGCCTGTGTCCACCAGGCAGGCTCCTGGGTCAGAACTGCCCATGTCTGTAACTTAGAGCGGTCTTTGTAGTCCAACCTGGCTACACTGCAGCTGCGTTTGACCTCCCCGGAGCAGGGAAGGAGGGTCAGTGGGGCTGCTCTGGCCTTGGGAGCCGCAGCAAGTTCTCCAGAGGGCTGCAGTCCTTTTTCCTCAGTCTCCTGGTTGTCATTTATTATTAAAACAAATGAAAAATAATTACATCGTATCATGTGGAAAGAATCAGGTATGCTTCACACTGGAAAACCTTCAGTCAGTTAATAAAACAATAAGACATGTTATTGGAGAATTAAGTGGAAATCACCCTCTCAGACATTCACGGGGTCCCCACTCCACATAGGATTCTATACTATGTGCTGGGTGATTGAAAAGTTTGGAAGGGTTTTTACTTTCATCTAACTCAGAGACAGGACACCACAATCAAAAAGCTGAAGAGTGTTTGTTGGTAATGGAAGCTGAGTGCTGGAGAGGGGAACGGAGCCAATGGAGGAGGAAGACAGACAAGATGGACAGTCACTATAGTTTTGGGGTATCTGACAGTCTCATTGAAAGCAGTGAAACTTGAGCAAGGTGCTGTTAAATTATGGGAAGAGGGACATGACCAGGGGGCTGTCATCTTCCCAGCAAAGGTCTGGGAGTGGGAACGTACATGGGTGTGTGTTGGAAACAACAACGCGTTTGCTGAGACACGGGATTGCATAGAGAAATACTGGGAAATACAGCAGGCAGATGGAAGGGAGTGTCTCAGATCCTACACTAGCAGCTGATCACAAAAACTCTGTTAATAAGTGCATGAAAAGGAAGTACAAGCAAGGGTCCAAGATAATTCTGGAAAATCACCAGGCTAAGTTTTTCTGGAATGATTCCAGGAGAGGAGAGAAATCAAAACATTTTGATAATGTGAATAATCTAGCTATCCAAACATCCCGCCACAGCTGCCCCCTTAATAAAAACATCACATCTAAAAGACTCTGGCAAAAGAGCAGGGGGTGGGGGAGGTACATGAGAAGTAGCAAACACAGAAATGTGAAGTCAGCCAGGCAAGGATGGAAGTTTTCTGAAGAGGCCGGTCAAATGCTCTGTAAGTAGACTTGGGGATGGCAGAATAGAACGAGTGTCCCAGCCTGACTTTGTTAAATTCCCCGTGACTGCTCTGTACCCTCTCCGATCGTTCATCTTCCCATTGCTTCACAAGGACACACACCCTAGAATCCCCCACCTCTGCTCGGGCTACCTTGGGCAACTTCACCTTTGGCCCTCCCTCAGCTACACCTACAAGTCACAGTTTAGCCTGTGACTTCTCCCCCTTGCTCAGCATTTTGTGTCTGTGTGGACTGGTCTTTTCTTTCTTTGGCTGTAGATAAAAGTCCACTTTGGTTTTGTATCTCTGGATGTCAGCATGGCAAAGGTGTCCAGTCTTGGGGATACTGCCTGGGACAGCCCTCAGACTCTCTGTCCTCAGTGCTTTGTCTTTGGAGACCAAGAGGCTGAATTCTGGACAGGATTAATCCTGCTGCTATTGCTGATATCCTCTTTAGTAGCTTTGTCCCAGCCCACCAAGTGCCACTTTTTCCTTGCCTACTACGTTGAAGGGCCTAGTAGGTATTTACTTACTAAAATTAATGGTTTAATGGTAATCCTACTTAAAATAATTTAGAATTAAAACCTTGGCCTTGCATGGCCTGGGATTATATATAATCAGGAAGGCACACAGAGAAGATTTGGGCAATGGAATTAAATGCCAAACGGTCCTGCCGATGATGGATTTACAGAGCGAGCTCTGGGCAGCAAAGGGAGCAATGCAGAGGGAATAAGGAGTCAGAGTCAGAGGGTAAAGAGGCATGGAGATGTTTCTACACAAGCTGGAACCCAACCTTTGAGACACAGGGTACTGAGTATCTACGAGGCAGAGAAACGGGCCAGTAAGAGGCTCCCACAGGAGAATGGAGATCTGGCACTAGGAGTCTTCCCAGAGAGTGGACCAAGATGTGTGTGCAGGGATGACAAGACCTTCAGAAGAAATGTCAAGGAGACACCTCCTGGCCCTAAGTGTTGCGACAATTAGCTTCAGCTGTCAACTTGACACAATCTAAAATCATCTGGAAAGAGGGTATCAACAAGGGATTGTCTAGGTTAGTCCAGCTTGTGGATTTATCTTTGGGAAAGGGTTCAGGTATCTTGATTACATTAATTAAGGTAGGAACACCCACCCAACATGATTGGCATCACTCCCTGGGTTCTGGATTGTATAAGGGGAGAATGCAGGCTGAATGCTAGGAGGTATGCATTAACTCATTGCTCATTGCTCTGGACTGTGGGTGTAAGGTGACTGACAGCTTCAAGGGCCCAATGCCTTAACTTCCCTGCAATGGAACTGTGAACCCAGCAAACCCTTTCTCCTTTAAACTGCTTTGGTCAGGATAGTTTATCATGACAACAGGAAACAAAACTAGGTGTTTACCAGGGAACTGACACAATGAGACCATAGGAACTTGCGCAGATGTAACAGATGAGTGGGCGCATGCCTGCGAAGCTGAGTAATGCGAGGCCCTGCTCCAGGGGCCACCTTACAATTTCAAAGCACCTCAGTTCCTTAAGTCACCAACATGTATGAACTATGTCATGTACCCAGAAAGAAAGGGTATTGTTAGGAAAAATCAGAGTGAGTCCCAGAGATGCTTTCTGATGAAGAGAGGCATGTGGATCTCATTATTTCATGCAACTGGAGAGGTATAATTTCTGTGTGGACACCAGACACATCCCCCTTTGCACCAATAATAGCTATTCTGACATGTATTCAGTCAGGACCATAGATTGATCTGCAATAAACACCTTGAAGTAGCAAGCTTGACAGGCCTGCTGAACTAGATCCTAGATCCTGGGACCCAAAGGACAGATATAGAAGTTCATAAGTAGAAAAACTTACACCTTCAACTGGAAGGTGTTTTGTCTACAAATGCACTGTTCCCTGCTGGCACTTTAGGCTCTATTCTATGGCTGTGCACCTCTGCTCACCTACAAGAGAATGTCACCTGAGAATCACAGACTTATGAAAGCAATTACTACTTGTTCTCCAAATAAATCATATCGCCGGTGACAATCATAAACACTACTCTTGTGGCTTTTTCAACAATCTTGGTCTCATGTGCTCCTTAGACTTGTTAACTTTCCCTGTTCCCATTCAGATTTTTTCCAATAGACACTTGTGCAAGTTTGGATGTAGCTGTGCAGAAGGCTTGTGACAGATGTCAAGGGGCCCCAAGGAGAAGAGCTGCTCCAGAATTCTATACCAGAGCAGAACCTTAGAGATGATGGTCTCTTCAGAGCAGGGGATCCTGCCTGGACAATGTGTGTTCAATGCTTCATCCTCGGGTTACAGAAAAGCCGGATTCTACAAAGAATAAGTCCTTCAGAAATTGCCACTAGTGACTTTATCCAGATCAGGGAAGGTCCACCAAGAACTCCAGGGAGCTAGGGATGTAGCAAATATCACCTGTCCCTGAGCCGCAGCTGACAAAAATAATGCTGAGCCCAGGGTGTCTACTGAACCTCCATGACCATCCATGTTCTCTAACTTTGTAGGGGACTGGTGGTCAGGGTGTTAGGACATGGCTGGATAAACCGCATTCCTCTATTCAGATCTGAAGTCATAAGCTACAAAACCAAGGTGGTACGGGCTCTTTCCCCATGCACCAGTGCACCCACAGTATGGAGCAGAAGCCGTGGAAAGCTTGGACTCCCTTCCCCACTCCATCTATTATCATCTCCTTACAACCACAGATTCAAGCAGAACATCAGTCACACCTGTAACTGCACAGCTGAGTCTCTTGGGGTCTCCGAGAACCGAGGGACTTCTCTGTCCCCCTTATCACCTGTATTCATTGGGTGGTCCCTAAGCCCCATAGTCCTACTCCCAGTGTGTTTATGTGTGTAAGAAAGTAGTAGTGCACGTCTGTGTGTAAACATATATCTGCCAGCCTATGTGGTATGTATATGAGTGTGTGTGTTCGAGCTGGAGGACCAAGTTCAGGTGCCCAGACTTTAAAATAGCCACTTACTCACTCACTCATTCTCAGAAATGGCTGTGCCCTTGTATGAGCCCACAAGAAAGTGGCTTGTGCACCTTTTTACCCCTCTCTAGTTCCTGGTCTGGTTGCATGTGTGTGTCCATTAGGTGTGAGTACCAGCTGTGTGTGTGTCTGTGTGTCTCTGTGTTAATGTGTGTGCACCTAGGTGACTGTGTACCTCAGCAGCTCTCACTGAACTTCAGCCTGGGAGGGAGGCCCTTTCCTCCCATTTTCTAAATCCTGCTCACACAGAACAGGCCACCGACAACACTCTCTCATCTTAGAGCCTCTATTTCACCCTCACCACACTTTAGGGTGTACCACAAGGTCACTTGAGAGAGCTCTGGTTTTTGAGAAGAGGTTCCCGATCTGCCACAAGGACTATAGGACCTGAATCCAAGTGTGCACACCCTCGGTCTCCTGGTGCAACAGTGTGACTCCCCTTAACGCTTCTGGAGCTAGCTGGACTATTTAGTGTAATTAAATCCTATGCAGTTATTGTAGTGTGTGTGTGAGTGGCCTGACAGACCCTCAAACAGCTCAAGCCTAGAATGTAGGAGCCACAAAGAAAAATACTCCGTGTGCAAAATAGCACCAGGATTTTGTGAGGGAACTGGGGAAGAAGGAATCACAGAATTACAAGAGGTGGTGGGTCTGTTGAAGATAGTTCAGATGTGGGTAGCAAGCGGTTGATTGACAACATGAAGAGCTCCTGAGCACACAGTACTAGCAGTTGGGAAGAGCATCAAAGCTGGGCATAAGTGACCCTAAGACCAGCTTTTTAATTACACCCTTTTATCTTTATCAAAGGGAAACTTAGATTCTCTGAGCTCAAGATGGGTGCTGTCTGTGTGGGGCAGATTGAAGACCACAGAAAAATAGTCGGCAAACAATCAGAGGTTTGCAGATACCAGCGATGGTTGGCAACAGATGCCCATCGTAAGATGGGCCTGTGAGTGTGGAGAAGTCACCCTCAACTCCTCCTTTTTTAGACTTCTCAAGAGCAGAGTCAGTGTTCGAATGAAAGAACAATTGTGCCTATGCTGCATGATACAGAGAACAACTTGTAGAGGGCTGGATGCAAAGAGCAGCCTGGGCAGGAGCTGGATGTGCTGCGGAGCCTCAGGTGGTCCCAGGCAAAGGACCCCTCCAGCTGGTGGGGCCTAGCATTTTAGCTCTGCAGAAGTGGGCATCTGTTCATGATGCTGACACCTATAATTCTGTCTCATTTTGAGATATTCAGCCATATGGAGATGAGGCTCCAGTGTAAGCTTTCCTGGAGCTTGCTGGTCCTATCCAGGCTCCCAGGCTAGTTTTCTGGAGCAGACCCAGATGGCCACAGGAAGTTTATCTCTCAGCAGCTGATGATATGGTGGCTCTCTTGTGACTGTTCAAGATAAATGACCTGAGCTTCCTAGTGCTCCCGACTGACCTGTTTGTCAGTATTTGTCCTTGTCCTACCCCTGAGGTGTTTTGTCTGCTTATTCCCCCTCGTGGCTCTATGGGTCTGTTCCCTTTAAAGGGAATCACAAGAATCCATTTCCCTGCCCTGAGTAGGTGCTCTCCTGTCTTCATAATGAAAACCCAGGCATTCTCCTTCTTTGTCATGGCCACAGATGCCACCATCACTGGCACGGTGCCCTGAACATGGTAGGTGGCAGTCCATGTAAGACAGTTAAGTTGAAATAGACTGCTGGCTCTCAGATTCCAGCTGTTTCTTAGGTTGACTCTAGAACTGTTTCTTGCCCACATCCCTGCTCCTCACTTCCACCTCAGGCTCAGAATCAGATGTCCATCATAAGATGGGTCTGGGAGTGTGGAAGGTCACCCACAATTGCCACCTCCATTTTGAGGCTTCCCAAGAACAAGTGAATATGTGAATGAAGGCGTGAAGCCAAGCTGAAGTCAGCAACTACTGCTTGGTTCCTAAGACTTAAATGTCAACCAGGGTTTGCCATCCGGCTCAAACTGGATTGTTATTATGCAAAGCGGCAAAATAGAAGACAGAGGTAGACAGTGGAGGAGGTGGGGAGAAAAGGGAAGAAAGCAGAAAAATGGTGACTTTTAATTTTAAAAAACTAAGTGGTATGGGTCTGATTAAAAAAACAACTCTCTAAGGCAAATGTTTGCGTGTCCTGCCTTAGCTGCACACACAGCATAATTGCTAAGGCACAGGACTCCCAGGAAGATTCCACTAAGACCTAGCCCAGCGGTTCTCAACCTTCCAAATGCTGCAACCCTTTAATACAGTTCCTCATGTTGTGGTGACCCCCAACCATAAAATTATGTTTTTTGCTACTTCATAACTGTAATTTTGCTACTGTCATGAATCGTAATGTATGTATTTTTGGAGATAGAGGTTTGTCAAAGGGGTCATGATTCCAGGTTGAGAACTGCTGCTGTAGAATGTTCTGAATTCCAACCTAAAGTCCACAGGCAGTTCATTCTAGTAAAAGCTCAGTGCCCTGATACTAAGCTTTCTTTTAATGAAACAAGAAATGGTTTTCTAGCTAGGACAGTGAGACAGCCGACAGTGGCTGCGGGGATCTTAGCCGACATTTCCCAAGTGTCCTTGTATTTTATCTCAACATCCCTGTGGCATGGGTCTCCTGTTTCATCTATGTGGAGTATAAAAAGGTCTCTCCTAGATCTACAAAAGAGCAACAGAAGAAGACTTACTAAAGCAATGTGGTATCTGGAAATGTGTCCTGGACACTCAGTCCCTGGTGGCCATGATGTGGAACATTTTTTTTTTAACAGAGTGCTTGCCTGGCATACAGGAATCCTGGGGTTTGAGCCCCACCACCTTATAATCCAGTCACGGTGACTCATGGCTGTAATTCTAGCATTCAGAGAGTAGAGGGGGGTCATCAGGAATTCATGCTATCCTCCAATACCTGGGCTACTTGCATCTCTTTTTCATTTTTATTTATATTTTCATTTATTTATTTGTTTTTGTTTTTCAAGATAGGGTTTCTCTGTGTAACCCCAGTAGTCCTGGAACTTGCCCAGTAGACCAGGCTGGCCTTGAACTCACAGAGAGTTGCCTACCTCTGCCTCCTGAATGCTGGGATTAAATGTGTGTGCCACCTTTTCTAAAGTCTCTTTTTAAAAAAAAAAAAAGTGGAAAAGAAAGAAAGAAAAAAGAAAAAGAAAGAAATTTTGAGTGGCTACTATGTGCCATGTTGAGGATATTAATTTCTTTTGAATACGTATATATTCAATATATACTTACCCTGAATATATATTTACATTTATATATTTAACATATATGCATTTAAAGACACTAGTTTTATATATACTGCTTCCTAGAAGCCCTGAAACATTCCCCAATTTCATACAATTAAATTATTCAAGTCCCAAAAGACAACACACTTCTCAAAGGTCACAGGGAAAGAAAACAGTGAGGCCCCAGGTCAAGAACAAAGGCTCCAGGGTTTAGCCCCTCCTGCTGCCCGCAGGACAGGGTCTTCCACAGTGGGAGGCTGGAACAGGATTCTAGCTTCACAGTCATTTAGGAAGTTCCTCACCCTCTTGACACCTCACAGCCCCCAAGCTTATCCCAGGGATAATAGTGCTGCTGTCTTCCTCAAATATTGGAGGCACCAGTGAATAAAAATGACAACCCAAACAGAGGTTGGGTGTGTGCAAACACACAGTTCGCGGGATGACAGCAGATTAAGCCATTTCCCTCAGACCTGAGCTGCCTCACTCAGCCAGACCTGTCTGCCGCCCTCTTCTGACGGTGGCACTGTGTCCCAGCAGACTAATTAGTGCTAACTGCCAGGTCACTCCAAGGCCATTTAGGAAAACAAGTGAAAAAGACAAAACCAATGGCCATTGTGACTGAAGATAGAAAGAGGAAGAGAGAAGGATAGAGAGAGGGGGGGGAGGGAAGGAAGAAGATAGGGGAGGGGAGAGAGAGGGAGAGAGAAGGGGAAGGAGCTATAGATTGGGGTTATACCCTTTCTTTCAGTTCCTCTATTTAAATAAAACCATCACAAAAATTGCAACCTTCTCAACAGCTAAATGAAGACATTAAAACAAACCCCATTTTGATGTGAAGTTAAAAAGGAATGTCTGTAGAGGCTCCACAGCAGCAGAAGCCTTGGCTCTGACGCCCTCAGTGAGAGACCCCGAGGAAGCCGCAGAAGAAACAAAACTAAACTTGGAGAAAGTGCCCCGCGCCCAGTGTCCTAGCTACATGGCCAGGAGATTGGATGCCCAGTACTAACCCCTGGCAAAGTAAAAAGGCCCTCCTGGATACATCAAAACTATTTCTATCCCAGAAGCTCATTCTCTGCTCCTGAAGTGAACCCAGGCACTCAGACTCAATGTGGTTTTGAGCTGCTGTGGGAGGAAATGAGGCTTCCTGTGGGCTCTCAACTTTCTAAGGTGCCCGAAGGTGGCACTTCTTCGGGTACAGACAGAGATAGTTTTGGAGGAATGTGTTGAAAGAAGGCCCCTCCCTTCACTTTGGATAATGGCTGACCCCTCCATCTCCCCACAGCAACTTTCAAGAGGCGCTGGGGAAGCTGTGACAGGTCCCTCAGATCGCAGATGGAAAGGCAGAACCGTGCTGCAGACAAACACACTTCAGTTAGTTGCTAGAGACTGGGGGACCCGGATGAGGAAAACAAGCTGACAAACCGAAGGCTCTAACAGTCCCTGCTGGTACAGACTCTTCAACCTCCTTGCCTAGTGTTCCCACTGACTGTCTATCAGGTTTGCAAGTGTGAGCACCCATCTACTGTTACCAAGTTTTGATGAGCTGGATGTTGGGTGGAGAGGGAATGGACTGAGATCTGCCTCCTTGTCTGTGAGTTCCCTTCATTTCCATAGAAACATCCATGCAGGACCTGTCAGGCAACGTCATGAGATTCAAATGAGTTGATGGATGTGCCTGCTCTCAGTACAGTGCCACACCTGTAACCGTCCACGGAGATGAAAATCTCAGCTTCCTGGCACTAAGCTCCACGGTAAACTTGGCTCTGGGAGACTGGTTCTCCTTCTTTGGTCATAAGAGAGCATTGCTTGGAGAGGAGGGGCTGCAAGAATGGCCGTGCACAGCCTAGCCGTACTTGGCATCTCATGTGGCATTTGAGACTATGGAGTGGGACCTTAGGAATTAATGCAGAAAAGAGACTTAAGAGTTCATGAGGGACATCTGGACTTCTCTACCCTTATCCTTGGGCAAAGACATTGGTTTCTACCCAGACTCCAGTCCTTGGGAAAGATCTTTAGTCGAGGCAAAGCTGGCACTCAGTGACATGAATGAAGAAAGGGTTTACCCAAAAACCTTGCCATGAAGAATTTATTTTTTCTGACACCTGTAAAATAAACATCTGATCATCAGGTCCCCATGAGGCCATGGGAGTGTACTGAGGGATGGTTGAAAATCCAAGTAGGTCGGTTAGCCTAACTCAGGACGTGAGACAATTATCATCTCTCCTCACAGATGCACTTTGAAGCATTGTTAGGGCAAATAAAAAGGTCGGAAGCCTCTTCCCGCCTGTTTGGCTTCAGATAATTCCATTCCAGATTTACTCTGTTAGGTTGAGGGAAACTGGGGTTGGTTCAGCTTTCGGGAGCCCAGAGCCCTCTGACAATTATTCTTTGTACTTTTAACCTCAAAGAGACCCATCTAACATTGCCTTAGGAACAGTCTTGGAACACATTTCATATGCCTTGACTCCCTTCTCCCAAAGAACCTGGACTAAGTAAGGCATTGACAGCTGAATCCAGAAAGAAACATTCATAGTATGGGGTATGGCTCTCTTAGAACAAGTTTTGGACCCTGAAGTTTTATCTCTGAAGGAAGTGAGACCTCGGGAGGAGAAGTGCCTCGGCTTCTACCAAGGCATCAACTCAGGCAAAATAACCCAGTCTTGAATGGGAACTCATGCCGTGCTCCCTCCTTTTAAATTTCTCCTCTCTCTCTCTCTCTCTCTCT
>JAQHUG010000174.1:2410727-2435845 GCA_028555095.1 Dicrostonyx torquatus | reverse complement strand
CACACACACACACACACACACACACACATACACGCACACTTCTCTTACCTTCTGGCTCTCATTCTCAGACTCTCAGAGCTCAAAGCGGTTCCGCAGCTCAGCTGAGAACTCTGGCATTTCCTGCATTGACAGAGTGGCTTTAAAATGCTAGAACTGAATGAAGACAGACCAGCTGTGGTGAGGGAGAGTAAACACATCCATGCACCCAGTCAACTCTGACAAGTGCCTTGCTGACATTACAAACTCTAGTTCCTGCCCGAGCTGGGGAGGATGCTCTAGCAGTCTGGGTAAGGACCAAACCACAAAGCAACCTTCTCTCCTTGGTTAGCTGTGCCCCAGAGAAGGCAGGAAGCTTTCTTTCTTCCTCTCTTCCTTCCTTCCTTCCTTCCTTTCTTTCCTTTTATGACTAGATTCAAATGAGTTGATGGATGTGCCATCTTAGGTTTAAATGTTCCTAAGCAAAGTGTAGCCAGCTACACCAGTGTGTGTCTCCTTGGCTTCATGTTTAGAAATAAAAGAGGGAAGGCAGAGCGTCATTCTTTCTGTTCTAGATGGGTTCCCCTTACTTCAAACACCCTATGTGCAGGCAAAACTTGAGAGTAAAAGAACTGCAATTTTTCATATACACAAAAAGAGAGAATTTGACAAAGGCATGATTTGATATGAACATTTGAGCAACTTTTCTTGCAAGGAATCTATAATTTCTACAATACCCTTGTGTGTGTATATGCAGGTGCATGTGCGCGCACACACACACATTGTTTTTATGAAAGCCAATTAATAAATGCTAATTCATTCAGGCATATCTCCACTAAATTACTGTTTCATTTAATTGCAGGGGAATTTTCCATCACTAAACTCTCCCTTGCTGATTTTTTTGCATTATTTATATATTTTTCCAGTTTCACTAATAGTGAGGTTGGTATGTGATATTATCTGCTGTTTGTGCGTCTTAAATTTCATTTTCATTTGAAATGTTTCCTCATTCTTGCAGCTCCACATACTCTTGAAGAAACAGAATTAAAAGCAAACAGGATTTTATTTTTCATATAAATGGTTGAAAAACAACACTGGCTGAAATTAACCTGACATGAGCGTATTTTACATGATTATATTCCTCTCTTCCTGAGGTGCACAATTGTGTGTGTGTGTTTGCTTGTATATGTAAGAGAAGGGAGAGGGAGGAGGGTTAATTCAGGAATATCTTCTTATGTCAGTTAGTCACAAGCCTACCTATGAGAAGCGTGAATAGGCAAACAGAGATGGGGCTTCCAGAACAAATAAAAACAACATCCAAATCTTTATGCATGTTCCTAGAATACAATGTACATTGTTTTTGGTTTCTCTTCACAGATTTCCAAATCAGAACTTTGATAACTAGATGCCCAATATCTTAACCAGTTGGCTGCCCAAGAGTTTGCTCCTTTTCAACATAGAAAAGAAGGAGCATGGAGCAGTGCTGAGGGATGCCTGGGAACTGTGGGAGAGTGTGTATGTTCAAAAGAATGAGTTCTGAAATCAGGATTTCAATTTACGTTTTACATCATGGATCCTAGTCACCTGCACTGGGCCACCTTCTTCCCAATGTAAATGTTGTACCTTCATCTCTTCCAGCCATCCCCTGCCCTCCCTCTCCCCCATCCCCTTCCTCTTTTCACTTTCTTTACCTTTTTCTTTATTTTATTTTTCTGTTTCTTTATTTCCCGTATTTTTCTCTTTCGCAGTACAGTGTGCTGGGGGTCAATGATTAAACTGCTTACTCCAAGGTTTAGGTATGAGACAGCATGTGTCACCCACCATAAATAAAGTTTCACCTTTCCACCCAGCTCCGTCAATAATTACAGAGAGCAGGATGGCTGTTAGTAAATCATACTCAAAACTAGCTACTAACAAAAAACTGATTTTATCTGTTCAGAGCATTCCAAGTTTCATTGATTTTACAAAAAAAACCAAACCAAACCAAACCAAAAACTTACCACCGCCAAAAAGGCCAAAAAAAAAAAACCACAAAGCAGAGGGAACCTGATCCAAAATGAAGTAGGTGCACAAAGAGCTAATAAATATATCCACAGAAAATGTATGCCCATAATAGTTGCACTCACTGAAACTGGAGATCTGAGACTGTCATACAATGTTCTGATTTCATATTTTAGCAGAAGATCTCCTTCAAACCAAAATGGTTCTTAATAATTAAAATTACATGGTTTTGATTTTTATTTTGTTTTCTTCGCATCCTTTGTCCTTTTGGATGTAGATTGATAAAAATTAATTAACTTTCTTTTTACTCCAGAAAGGTCTAAAATAAATGCTTCCAATAGACATCAAAAAAGTGTCAATTAGAAATAATTACTTCTTATCAATCAGTGGGGCAATTAAAGTGACAACAGCTTGAAAAGATACTTATCTTAAAACTAATTCACAAAGCAACTAAATTATCTCCTAATTAACTTGCAGAGGATGGGAAGCTAGACCGTCCTGAAACAAAGATGAATTGAGGAACCCAATACCTCTTTATGTTCCTGGACACCGGCTCACCTCTCAAGAAAACCTTTTTCTTTCTTTTTTTTCTCCCCCCCCCAAGCCAGGCAAGAAACCTGGAAAGAAGCAGATTCTTTCCAATTGGGTTTTTTTTCACCCCTTTCCCAGCTGTAGGTGTTTAAAGGCAACTTAGTTCCTTCCCTTGATCTTCTCATCCGCAGCTAGAATAGTATGTTTCCGGAGGAACGGAGGGGATAGTTTCTCCACAAGTTTTTTGAATGTTACTTTTAGTGACAATCTGCTTGATTTTTACCAAACTATCTTCTTCGTGGAAACATTATTTACATTTTAATATATAAGTGGCACCGATCATTCTTCACACACCTTTAAAAATATTTTTTATGCTTCTTCTTTTAGAGAATTTTGTCCCCCGGTGCAACAAAAAAAATCCTGCGGATTTATCGAACGTTCAGCCCAACGCGATATCAAAATAATCCACTCACAGCGCGAACTATCCTTGAGAATAAAGCTGTAAAGATGTTAAGATCTTTCTGCAAGACTCGATTAGCTCGGCATGAGAGGAGGGTGAAGGGGGAGCGACAGTAGTAGGAAGGAAACTTTTGCTGAGCAGCGAGGATGGCTGGCCTGGCAAGGCTTTGGCAAAAGCCCAAGAGGACTCTTGAGCTTTGGAGTCTGCTCCGCAGAAAACTTAAACCCTCAGACTTCACAGTCGCAGGCAGAAATTGAGGTGCCAGCAGAATTGTGGACCAGCCGCCAAACCTGAAGAATGGTCTTTTCAAAAAAACAAAACAAAACAAAAGACAAGAAGGGTCACCTACGAATTCCTCTCTAAATAAGGGACACCACGTCAAATGATTAGAAAAACAGAGCATCTCTGGCTCAGCTTTGCCTGCACAGGGATCAGGAGAGAAATGCGGAACAGATTTTAACTATTGGGGTTCCTTTAGACATTTTTTATTTTTTAAAAAAGTCGTGGTATGGATGGAAAAAGTCCCTAGTCCTCTCCTTAGCGGTTTTATTTCTTCCTTTGTTTGGAGGAGGGAGAAAAAGAGGCTCCTTTGGCTTTCTAGGACAAAAAAAACTACCTGGTGGGGCGAGAGACAGAGAAGGGAGACACTCACACCCAAAGGCGATCTATATCTGAGCTGATAGGAAAAGTGCCTTTCTTTCGGCAACTGGGGCAGTCGTTGACTGAGAATAAAGTAAAGGTAAATCATGCCTTTTGCCTTTTTTTAATTTTTATCTTCATTTATTCTAAGGAGTGCTTTTAGAACGAAAACAAGCCAAACCGGAAAAATTCTGACACTCTTATTTCTTAAGCGGCGATCGAGAAGAGTCTCGCTCATCCTTGTGAATTCGAGGTCTGTGAGCGCCCACTCTTGTCACCATCAGAAAGGTCAGGAGGAGGTCGAAGCAGAGTAAACCGGAATCGCCAAAAGCCGAGCCAGAGAGGTTAGCAGCAGCCGAACCCCGCTAGGCCTGGAAAACCACCCAGCTCCGGAGGCGGAGGCGATGTTCAGTATCATACGCTAGTTTAACTAAAGACTAAGGGGCTAAAATCTTGCCCTGGCCTTAGAAAGTGGCACAAAGGAGCTTTGGGTCCCCCAGGAGCAGCGGGATCAGGGGTGCTAGGCTGCTTCACTGGCGGCGCCAGGGAAGCGCGGGGAGGTGTCCAAGCCGCAGTCGCTGAAGCTGCCCCAAGTTGGTCAGGGCAGCTAAGATATTTAGGGTCCCACTTTGGGAGCGGGGCGGGGGCGGGGGTGAGCATCCTCCTGTCTCCTTCACTGCTTTACAACCAAAGGGGTTAGGAAGCCTTTCCGCGCCTAAGGGATTTGGTGGTGTCCCTTCCAGTGGGGTCCGCGCCCTCCCAACCGAGACTGCGCCGCACGGTCTGACCCTGGCAGCTAAATAAAGATCTCAGCCGCGCGGGCGCGGGATCCGACCCTCCTTATTATAACAAATGTCCCGTTTGCTGAGCGTGACTTCATATTCGCGGAGAATTCATCTGAAATATTGATTTCCTCTCACTTGGCCGGCCCAAATCGATCGCGATGCGCCCTGGCCCCATAAATCGCTTTCCTCGCGCCCGACCTGGCTCCATCCATCACCTCGGGCCGAGTCGCGCCTCCGCCCGCTGTCCGCACTGGCCGTGCGACTGGGTGGCGGGCGTCCACCACGCTCGCCAGCCTGAACTCAAGGGGCTTCTTCCCCAAGTACACCCTGACCCCATTCGCGAGCGGGTGGATCAGGCACAGCTGCAGAGAGCTTGGGAGCTTTTGAAGGCCCTGGGCTGGGGAGCAGGTGGGGAGAAAAATTGGGATCTTTTGGCGGCTTGCATTTGTCTGCGCCAGCTCTGAGCTTGTGTCCCTGCCTGGCTCAAGGCAGGTAGGAAGGCATCCAGAAGCACCATAGTGCGCCACCGTTCCCAGACACCCCAATCCCCAGACTCCTTTTTTTCGTGGGACGAAACATGCAGAGATGGGTGGAGGGCTCACGGAGCCCTAAGGAGTCTTGAGAAGAACTGCTTGCACCCAGAGATCAAAGAATAGGGGTCGCGGCAAGTCTGGAATCTGCTTGGCTTAAGGCCTGAGAACGTACAGGATGTCCACCCTGTCCAATGGCTGTGCAAGATGGGGGGGCGCAAAGGACAACCCTTGTGACCCCACAGTTAACCCCTCATTGCTTCCTGTGGTTCTCAGAAACCAAGGCCCGAAAAGGACAGTTTGGGCAAAGCAGCAAGGTGGAGAGCTCCCCAGTGGAGAGCCAGGCCCGAGGCGCCCCCAGCTGTATCCCCCACACAGGCGGTCCCGCCAGCCTGGAGCGTGAGCTCTCTTGCTCTACCCGGCCAAGCGTACACACCGACGCGCGGCGGCGCGAGGGCTGGGGGTCCTGGCCCCTTTGCGGTCCTTACCGGATCTGATCGAGTTGTGAGGCATCGCCAGGGAGTCGCTCGCAGCAGCCTGCGGAACACTCGCGGCTTTCTTACGCGGGTCCTGGTGGCGCCAGCAGCCACGCTGCTACCCTGCATAAACCCAGGGCAAAGGACATGAGACCTGAGGACCCAACTCCACATCCCCTCCCCAAGCTAGGTCTTTTGACTCCCATTGAGTGCCAAGAGTAGGGAATATTTTTTTTGGCTGAAGTGAGGCCAACCTCAGTCTGGCCTAGCGAAGGTGCTTATTGGGAGGATTCACAGTTAGGAATGCACGGAGGAAGCCCCAAACTCCCGCCAGGTAACCTATCCCTCTGTTGCCCCTGCCTCATCCCACTTAACTTGAGAAGGAAAAGGCTGCTAGTCTTCTTGGGACCCTCTCCTTTCTCACAGGCCAGCTGTTTCCCAGCCTGCTCCCTTCTAGCCCCTAGGCAACATACCTGGCCGGCTGGCCTCAGGCCCTCTCTGCCTGGGTCTGCCCCTGAGATTGCCCAGGGCCCAGGCGTCTCTTCTTCCTTCTGAAGTTTGCTCCCATCCACCTGGCATCGCCAACCAGTTTTATCCCGCCGAGGCCCTGGGAGATGTGTCTGGCGAGGCTCTCAGGCCGCGGATTGGCTGGCTGGGTGCAGGGGGGTGAGGGAAGGGGAGGATTTTGCAAGGGGGACATGGCTGAGTGGACTCAGGAGTTAGAAACATTCGCTGGAGCTTCTGTTTCCAGCGGAGGGAAGAGAGTCCTAACTCAGCAGGCCAGGAAACACTGGGGGAGTGGAAGATGAAAGCCCCAGGGCCTGAGGATGTGACTCTTTGGAGACTCTTGGAGTCACTGACCACCAGAGTGAGCCCAAGGTCGCTCTGTGACACCCTGCAACCCTCCTCTGCCCCTGCTCATGGGGAAAGGGCCTTTTCCATTCTGTATGAGAACTTTGGTATGAGGGCATGGGTCTTTGAGTAGAAGCCCACTCATGCAAGATGGCCTTACTTGCTGATGTGACCCTCTCTAGAGTAGAAGCCACTTTCTCTGGGCCGTAGAGACTTAACCACTACTAGTTTAAAGAAAATGATTACTACTAAGGCCACTTCTCTCTCTTCCCCAAAATGCACGGCCATCAGCTCTCTCTTTCATTCTTTGGAATTAAGAACTTGGGAAAAGAGTTTAAAGGAAACTGTCTGGCTTAGATTTCACCTACCCCTGAGCTGACCTGTGGCAATGACACAGGACCCAATGGCTTCTGTGATGTAGAAGGCATCTTTTGGGAAGGAATAAGAGGCTCTTCCTGGTAGCAATGGCTGCCACTTCCCTCTTCATAGTTATTCTCTTTGATACTGAGTCACCATCCAAGGGGACACTGTGAGCACGTGGGAGCAAATGTTCTGGAGAACCTACAGGCCAGTGAGTCATGCCCCCCCCCACCAGCAATCTCAGACTAGATCTCTGCATTTAGGATTACAGCTGAGAGGACAGCCCTGTGGGGCAGGAGGGACTGTTCTGCCTTGAGGGGTAAAAGAAAGGGCTGGGATGAGGAGGACACCAGGACAGGGGGAGAAGACCCTGGGGTGTTCGGGGAGACGTATGCATGCACCTGGGTATGAGAACTCACAACGTTCTAAATTTAAAAAAGAAGGAGTTATTGCATAACCCATCTGGCCTTTCTCGCATCTCAATTTAGGAGAAATCTAGTCATTGTGCGAAAAGAAAGAGAATGTGTATCTGTAAATGAATCGTTAAAGGGCTCTAAAGAAAAGCATCTAGCACATTATTGTTTTAAATGCTTCTGTATTGTTACTTAAGACTGCTCTATAGTTGGGGAAGGTCCAGATAATCTGACCCTACCACAACATTCTCCTGGGGAGAGGATGTTCAACTGTGCCAGGATGGGCGTGGTTCTTGGTACAGGACCTAAGGACCCCAAGGGCTATTCCTACAGTTCTGCTCCTGCCCTTCCTTCCATTGGGGGAAGCTGTGGGGTGAGCAGACCACAGCAGAGGCCAGAGCCTGCTCCCTCTCCACAGGAGGCAGTACTCCAAGCTGGCTGAGAAGCCTTGCCCACACAGTTCTGTAAACCTCAGAAGTTTCACCCAAGCCAACGGCCTAATAACCATTAAAGCTAATAAATCTCTTCTGGCCAATACTCTTTTTACTGACCAACAAAAATGGTCTCCTTTTCTCCCATAGTTAGTCCCGCAGCAAGTTACTGCAGTATTCTACTACGAGAATGTAGTGTGCACCTGCACTTAGCTACTTATCAAGAGAAAACAGGCCCAAATGCCTCAGGGGCATGCCTGCTTCAGGCTGCAGGTGACATAGATGGCCAGGGGGACACTAAGCAGGGTTGATCTTCTAGAACCAACCAGGAGTCAGAACACCATGCCTTGTTTTCTAATTACTGATTTCCTGCAACCTCTACAGAAGAAGACGTGTCATTAGGCAGTACTCAGCAACCTGAATGAAGCTTCTGTGGTCTCGGTCTTTTCTTTGGAAAATGAGATGGTTGAAAGACTTGTATTTACTAAAACGTTTTCTTCGAGCTTTTATGTCTCCATCCTCTCTTTGACTTTAGTAAAAAGTATCAAAATATATTTATATTTTGACTTTTAGTTCAGTAGGAAATTAGAGAGTTCCCTTTAAAAAAAAAACCCCACCTATTCTTCAGTTTGGTGCACAAAAGCTCTTTCCCCAGGGCTGTCAACTAGCAACCTGTAGCTTAAACCCAGTTATAGGGTTTTTGGTTTTGTTTTTGATGTGTTGCTCTTTTGAGACAAGGTTTCTCTGTGTAGCTCTAGCTGTCCTGGAACTCTCTCTCTGTAAAGCCGGCTGACCTCGAACTCAGAGATCCACCTGCCTCTGTCTTTCTGAGAGCTGGCATTAAAGGTGCCGCTGCCACCTGGCACCCTCCCCTGTTTCAGTTACAAGTTTTATACTCTGTGTTTTCCTAACAAAATTTAATTTGTTGCCAGTATTAGAACTCAACCATAAATAATGCTAGTTGGCTTCTAGAGAAATCTGGCCACATATTTCAAGGTTTGTGGAAAGAAATATTCCCTCAGGCTCAACTTTCCCGGGGAAAGTGACAATCATATAAAGCACTTGGCAACTTTTTGAATTTATATAATTAATATTCTGGGACTGTAATGCAACGTTGGTCTGGTGAGCTTTCAGAAGGTGGTCTTTGGGCATCATGGTGCTGGCAGAAGCAGAATAAACTTCTGGATGCTCCTGGTTCTGAGATTTTCCGCACTAAACTGGGGCTGCCCTGGCAAACCAGGTTGAGTTCATCCCACCACCCAGTTAGAGCTGGCTATTTGGGTCTTTAGTAGACAGCCCAGAGTTTCAGCTGCCCACTGAATGACTGTTGGATTACACGGATGAAATCCTGGAGCCACCCCTCGTACTTTCTCCAGCATGCTCTTAGTGGTGCCCCCCAAGCACCACAGCAAAGGAGACCCGGAACCTCATCTTCCCCTTCAACATGCAGGCACAGAAGGTTCCCTGTGCAGTCTTCCTGGAGGCCAGGTATGGCATAAAGCTCCCACCCCTCTCTAACAGCCTGTCTCTCCCCACTTAATGACCATTCCTGAACCAACATGCATCCTTTAGGGATAAGAGAAGGTGAGTGTGCCAGATCTGATTGCGTGGAATAGGATCATTCCTTCTCTCTGAGCCTTGATTTCTTTTTCTGTGGGATGTGAGATGCAGTGAGGTAGAGAGAAAGGGTAGGCCTACCTCGAGGATGAATAGACTTACAAATGCCTAAGCCCTTTGAAAACCAGCTAGGTACAAAAGTTAATTATTATTAGACAACAAAAGCAGAGGCGATACGCCCAAGAAAGGCAGAGTTAAAACTCCTCTAGCATTTTTCAGTAGACGTCGGTTCCTTTAATCCTTTCCCTCAAAGCGGGATGAGTTTTTCAAAAGCCTCCTGAGTGAGAACCTCAAGATAAAAGGGCCAGTGAGCATGCGCAAGCAGCGCTATGGCGAGGTGGGGGCTACTGTGAGAGGAACGGAGGACGTCCTTTGACCTAAAAGGAAGGCAGCAGAGGTCCTGGCAGACAGGTCTGCAAACTTCGTAGGTGTAGATCGCAAAGAGTAGATGTGCCTGGAGCACCTGGAGTCTTCCCACCGCTCGCTCCCCCAGGAACAAACCCAATCCCACCGCAGCCTCACGGGATTTCTACTCAGTCCTCACACTTTGAGGAGATGGCCAGCAGCCTGCCCTGCGGCCTCCTGGTGGCTGTGCTTGAGAATCAATCATTAATTATTCTGGTCCACTTCCCTGAGGCTTTCAAAACAGAAATAGAAATGCAGGTCCTGGCAGGTGAGAGGAAAGGAGCCACGGGCTGGAAAGGCAGTTTGGAAAAAGCCACCAGTGGCATTTGTCCAGTTGGGGAAGGTTGGAGATGTGACCTGGCACACATCCCTTGGGCTTTTGCCCATTCTGCAGCCCCTTGGCAACGTCTCCTTTGGCTGCCATAGGGGGAGCCTGGTGCTGCTATGGCTGAATAAGAAAAATACTCACTGGGGCAGCAGAAAAAGGTTGCCTGAAGGAGTAATACAGGGGCCAGAGGGGAAAATCGTGTTTCCCTCTACAAACAATCGTTTTAAAGTCACTAATAATCAGCTGGATCCTTTTTGTAATCTGCTTTGCAAGTGAGAAAACCAAGCCTACAGAAGCTGTCCTGACCACAGGCACCCTGCTGGCAGGATCAAATAAGCAAGAGTGACCCAGGCTTGTGTTTGGTGCTGGCAATTCTGTTCATTCCAACCTGCTTCCTCCCTCTTCCCAGCACCTACCATTCTCCCTAGGAAGAAGGTTTCTGGAAGTCAGGGTGTGGCTAGAGTGAGGTCAGACCCCATGGTGGGAACATACCCCTGCCATGAGATGGAGAGCAAGCAGCTCAGCAAACAGGAATGCCCTCCCCTAGCCAGGACCCTGTGATCCAGCCTAGAACAGCAGGAGTCAGGTTGCAGGAATCCTTCCACCCACTCCAGGGCACCAAGTGGGCTACCTTCCTGACAGCTGTTCTTGGGAACATGCCAAGGAAAAAACCCACGGTGTGGGGCTGGCTCTATTCTCCATGGGTCTGGAATGCCAGAGGTTCCTGCTCTTAGTGGAAATAACAGTAAGGCCAGCCCTCTCCAGTCCCTGGCAGTTCCCAGGGTACCGACAGAGGGACCATCAACCTTAATGGTTGGGGGTTGAGTGGAAGTGTGGGGAATGGCTGGTAGTATAAAGAAGATTCAGGAGATCTAACCTGACTTTCATCCCCAATCTCTCAAACTGTCCTATGAAAAACTTCTGGCACATTCCAAGCAGAATAAGCTAAGGGGTGGTATCTCCTCTCCTGCTGATCCAGGTTCATTTCAACAGTCCCTAACCTGGCTGTGTCTGCAGGAGCAGAGTTAGGGCCTGAGGCTTTTACTCTCCCTTTTCTGATGACTTTCCCCGCTGCTTACAGTCTCATACTAGAGTGGATGGATCGTCATCTTGAGAGAATGCTATGTAAGGAACCCTTGGGATAAAAAAAAGTTGCCACCACTGATACTTGCTAAGTATTACTAACCGCTAGTAAGGTTGATACTCTATAGGCAGTGCCATTTATTTACTATAGTCCCTAGTAAAGTCAGGTTCTCAAGGCACCCAGGACATAGACCTTGCTCTGGGTCACTCGGCGGCTGAGGGGTGGAGTCTTGGTCTGATCTCAGATATAGCAGCTAAGACCCCATGCAGCATGGTTTCCTCTACCTTGTGTCTGTGTTCAGGCATGAGTAGTAGCCGTGCCTCCAGGAAAGCTCTCCGACTAAACTCGGAAGAAAAGCAGAGATTATGTGTCAGTTTCGGGCACTCAGTGGCACTGGGGGGAGGTTTTGCCCATGGTGAGGAGACTTGTACTCTGTGCCCTCAGAGAAAGAACGAAAAGAATCAAGTGTTGTGTGTCTACTCCCTGCCTGAAAACATGCAGCATTCCCAAAGCAGCAGCATTGCAGACATTTGTTTAAGCATGCGTCACCCACCCCTGCCTTTTCCAAACTTTGTTTAAAAACCCTTTCTGATTTTAGGCATCTCACTACAAAGGAGAATTTCCTTTTCTCAGCCCAAATGCCCCTCTGAGCTGCCCGGGTTACTTCCATTTACTTTGCTCACATTCCCGTCGCGGGTTTGTCAGTTCTCTCTCTCTCTCTCTCTCTCTCTCTCTCTCTCTCTCTCTCTTCCTCAAAAAACAAATCATTTTCTTTAGGCTCAGCTGTATATATATATAAAAGGATATACATGTATATACATATATAAATACACATACATATATATTTATGTGTGTGTAAGTGGTATGTTGGGTTGTAGAATGTAGGGCATTTGTATGTGTGTGCATATGGTGGAGTATGTGGGGTAGTGTGTGTTTGGTATAGTAATATGTGTAGTATAGGGTATACCTCTTAGTATGTGGTATAGTAGGGTGTATATGGTATATATGTGTGGTGGTGGTATGTGTGTGAGATAGGCTATAGGTGTATATGGTGAAGGTATGTAGGGGTAGTATATGAATTGGACACAATGGAGTGTGTATGGTGGGTGTATGGTATAGGCAGTGTGTGCGTGGTGGGGTGTGTACAGGGTGTGTGTGGTATGATGGGTGCGTGTTTGATGTGGATAATGTATGTGGATGGGCATGGTGTACATAATGGGGGTTGTGGCATAGTGGGGTGTATGAAGTTTGAATAGTGTGTGTGCATATGTGCAGTGTAAAGACAGGGGGTGTGGTGTGGTGGAGGGTGAGGGTAGCGTGCATATATGTAGTGGAGAATGCGTAGGGCATGTGTGGTACGGTGAGGTATGCATGTGATATGAAGGATGTAGATAGTTTGGTGGGGCATCTGTGGTATGTAGTGGCATCTGGGGGATGTTTGGAAAGTATACAAGATTAGGTCATGGGTCCCTGGAGGCATGTTAAGGAGTTCAGACTTTGTACTAAGAGCAGAGGGATTTTAGTGCAGGAAAAGGAGAGAATATATTTGGGTTTTAGAAAGTTCTTTGGGCTGAGAAGTTGGTCCAGGCTGCCTCCACTACCTATGCTGGGCTTCTACCATTGCTGTGCCCTTCATGACAGTGACCATATGCTACGGGAAAGCTTGCTGCTACTGTACAGTTTGTCAGCAGGTACTCAAGACAAGCAGTCTGGCAGCATGTAGAAATTTTCTTGACCGCTCCAAACGAAAGCAGAATACATTGTCCCCTGTGTGTTGGAAATGAGGTGAGCAGAGATTGAGCATGTGAAGGGTGAGCTGTGGACCTTAGAAACATCACAAAGAAGTTTTTTGGTAGCTTCAGAAACTGTGCTAGACAGATTTGAATCTGTGGCATGAGACACCATGACAAAGGTAAGAATTATTTGTGAAACCTTTATACTTAGCCAGGCGGTGGTGGCACACACCTTTAATCCCAGCACTTGAGAGGCAGAGGCAGGTGGATCTCTGTGAGTTCAAGGCCAGCCTGGTCTACAAGAGCTAGTTCCAGGATAGGCTCTAAAACTACAGTGAAACCCTGTCTCAAAAAAAAAAGTGAATAGGGAATTTCTTCAGTCAAGTCACAAGTCAGATTTCACAAGTCTCACGATCAAGCACAGATAGGAGAGAAAAGGCCACAGTTAATAGTTCAGAGAGTTACCAGGATAATGCCAGTTCTAAATGGGATCAAAAAAATCAAAATTTGGCAAACTATTTTTTAGGACATGTTCCTGCAATGTATCCTTTCTGGGTATTGAAGCTCAGAAGACAGTTTGCTTTCAAGAGGTAGTCTTCTCCTTCCATCCACCAATGTGGGTCCTGGGGATCAAGCTCAGGTCATCAGACTTATGGTAAGCACCATCACCTGCTGAGCCCCCTTGCTTGCCCCAGAAATCTTTCAGTCTTCAAAGTCTTCAATGGCAGCCTATAGATCAATTTGCATCTTTGTACCTGCCAAGCGCCATATTTAAGCCATCATTTCAATAACCCAGCGTGATGCTAATAAAAGTAATTCCGAAAAAAATAAAAAATAAAAGTAATTCCATCCAAAACAACTTCTTGCTGGATGTACTCTGGTGGATAGAGTGGAGAAGTCCATGTTACAGGTGGGTGGGGAACACATTCCCATAATTCCTGGGGAGTGAGAGAGTACTAGGGCTGGGGGAAGCACTGGGGGAAATATTCTCTATGACCTTGACTGTAACCGTCTGGTGACTAGGTAGACCGTTAGTGCTAGCCCTAGGTTGCCTTCCCGGGTCCTCAGCTGGGATCAAAGCTCTGGGAGAATTTTCTACCACGAAACTTCCAGCAGCCAGGGGAGGATTCAATAGAAACACAATCAGAGCTGACAAGCCTGGAACAAGATGCCAGTCAAGAATTCGAATGGTCACAGAAAGAAGGGAAGGGTAGAGAGGAGCCATCTGCCTGACATTTCTTAGGGTTCTAGAGTTCCGGTTCCACCCCAGCCCTGAGCAACAGAGAAAGCAGGGTCAGGAAAGAGTGGGAATTTGTACAGTGGGCTTCTGCCTTTGGGATGTGCTACTCTATTAGTTACTTTTTGCTTTGCTGTGACAAAATGAGCTTACAGAGTAAGGGTTTATTCTGAGCCACAGTGCAGGCCCCTCAGGGTGGGGGAGTCAGTAGCAGAACCTGAAGGAACTGGTCATATTGTATCTGCCATCAAGAAGTACGAGGAATAAATGCATGCTTGTTAGTGCTCGGCTCACAATCTCCTTTATGCAGTCCGTGATCCCTTGCCAGGGAATGTTCTCATTCATAATTAAGACTGTCCTTTAAGCCCAGAACTCAAGAGGTGGGAGCAAGCAGATCTCTATGTGTTTGAGGCAAGCCTGGTCCAAATAGAGAGCTCTAGGCCAGGCAGGGCTATATATTGAGACCCTGTCTCAAAAAATAATATGTCTTTCCATATCATTTAATGTAATTGAATTAATCCCCCATAGGCAGGCCAGAGGCCCATCTCCTAGGTGTTTCTAAATTCTAATCAAGTTGGCTATTAACACAATTATCATAGAAAGTTATGTTCTTTCATGGTTTGAGGGTGCAGTTCATCATGATGGAGAAGGCATGGGCAGTGGGATTGTGAGGAGGTTGGCCATATTGTTCCTGCATTTCAGGAGGCAGAGAGTTGAATGCTGGGACTTTACTCTTTCATTTTTATTCAGTCTAGGACCCCAGCTCCTGGGGCAATGCTGTTGACATTTGAGACCAGTCTTCCTGTCTCAGTTAAACCTCCCAGAAAAAGCCCCACAGACACACCTAGAGGTGTGTCTCCTCGGTCATTCCTGTCAGGTTGACCATCAAGGTTAACCATTACAGGCAGTTCAAAAGCATTCCTGTGAGTCAGGGAACTAGGTTTCTAGGCTGGATACCAAGGCTCTGGGACCTTGGAAAAGTCACGTAGCTTCCCTGGGCCTCAGTTTCTCATCTCTGCAAAGAAGAAGAATCTTTCCTAAGACCACACCTTGATTAAATCCCTTATTACCTTGGCACCATGTTTCCTTATTGCCAAAAAAATTAGGAGATCTTTGGTCTATTGGGCTGGCTCCTGTGGACAAGTGGGAGTAAAAGCACTTTGAAATCCATGCTTGTGGCTGACAAAACTTCATGGAGAATAAGTGTTATACATCCATGATCACAACTAATAATTTAAAATAGTTAATTAGTTAATTCAAAATGAGTTGTGTGTACATGCATGCGTGTGTGTGTGTGTGTGTGTGTGTGTGTGTGTAAGTCAGAATGCAAACATCAGTAAATGGTTCCGGCCTTCCACCTGAGACCCAGAGCCTCCTCTTGTCATTTCTACCACTGTACCGTACATGCCAGGCTAACCGCCCTGCCTGCTTCTGGCCACTTGTCCTGTCTCTGTCCCCATCTTGAGTGCTGTAGGTTCTGAGGATGAACTCTGGTAATCAGGCTCATGCAATGATCACTTTAAACCAATGAACCATCTTCCACATTCAATACATTTTCCAACATATATATATGTATGTATGTATGTATATTACATACTACTCTATGTATTATGTAAAAATTTCATGCTATCTGTAATGCATATGATGTGTGTGTGTGTGTGTGTGTGTGTTTAGAGAATACTAGAGCAGTCTTGAGATTCTAATGTATTCAATTCCAATTCAGTAGCTCCCTAGCTCACTTAGGAAAACTGAAACATCCCTACCATGGCTTCTAAAGCCTTACTATGTCAACGCCTGCCGTTGTCCACTCTTCCACCTCCTCCCTCCATTTCCTTCTAAATGCTGTCTCTTTATTCTGCTTCAGTGCCCTAGGCTCTGTTTTCTCCAGCCTTTCAGGAGCACTCTTTCTCTGTGTATTGTTGTCCACTCCCTGCTTAGTCTGATGTTCCTTCTTTTGCCTCTGTAAACTCTTCTCTAGCTGCCGCTCTTGCCAACACCTCTGCTCCCCTAGTCTTCTCCTTGGTCACTGTTTAATCTCTTTCCACCATCCACATATAGTCAGCATGCTTACATATCTACCTCTTTATTTTACCATCTGTTCCCACAAGAGCAGGAGGCTCTTGTCAGTTTTGTTTGTTTCTGAATACTCAGCCTGGGACAGTGTCTGGCACACGGGTGATCCTCAATAAACACATGCTTGCGTGTGTGTTTCATGGAACAAATGTAAGCCCACGGGGTAATACAATGACCTCATTGTGATGTTGTGATGCTTGGTACTAGGTACACAGCAGTTAGCAGGACAAACACAAGGCTGGAGTCACGGCTGAGTAACACCTCACTGGATTTGGGCAGGGAATAGCAGAAACAGAAACTAAGTAGCCCCTCACTCTTTACCTGGGGAGGTCACCTACTTTGCTGGTATTCTTTCTCCCTGGAGGTGAGGATCCTCTGAGAAGAATGCGGGTAGGGTAGGACTTGGGGCCATGAGCAGAGTCAGGGAATAGCTTTCTCTCTATTCTGGTAGGGACAACCAGGCCTCCCTCCTCCTGTTTGCACTTAGTTCTGCAACTGAGGGCTCCCAACCCCTGGGCAAAGGTTATAGCATCTGCTGCCCAGGGGACATGTGACCACTGGAGCGCTGCTGGGTTGGAACAACCTGCACAATCAGGTCATTGTGCTAAACACACAGGTCCCCTGTGCCAAGCCACACCCCATTCCAGTACTACCAGACTATTTGGAGCCCTATTTACAGGGTCCTGGAGAGTGGGTGCTGTCCAAATTATTCTAGGGGGAATCATCTCTCTCTTCTCTTCTCTCATTTATTTTTGCCATCCTGGGAGAAGTAGAAGGAAGACATAAGTCCATCCTGGCTTGAGGCCCTATAAAAAGTAGACAATGATAGGACCAGTCTGATTTGCATCTTGGTGTCATGTTGCCATTGATCATTTTCCTTCAACATTTGTTTTGAATGGCCAAGATCGCACAGCAGTTTCAGAAGTTCCAAGTTTTCCTCCTACGTCGCCAGGTCCAAGCATTCCTATCATCACCATCCATTCTGAAAAGGAAACTACCTTCATGGAACTTGTCCTCTGCAAGCCAGAAAAACAGGATTTGGAGCTGCTGAGCTCTGGGCCACCTTGGACAAACTTAGAGAGACCATGGTGGGATTTCTGGAAGAGCAGATGGAACCAGGAGGGAGTGTGGTCTTTAGTAGGCCTCCTACATTCCCTTAGCTTTAGGGTCAGGGTCTGTAAAATGGAGATGATGTCATAGATGATCTTAAATTGGGTGAGATTTATACAATTTTGCCTTTCACAGAAAAAGTGCATTTGCTTCTGTCTTCCTAGACTTGAATTATGTGGGGGCTATGTGTCCTGTCTCATGCCACGGGGCCATTCAGTGGCTGTAAGTCATTGTTCTCACTGTGGATGACCTTCAGAGAGATGGCATGGTGAGGTAGCATGAAGCTTGGTCACAGCAACCTTGATTCTACCGGGCAGATTAATCAGGGCTATCCTCCACTTGGAACCTGGTATGCACAGTGAGTGTTGAAAGAGGGTAGAGCTAATCTGAGGGTTTTAAAGGCCAACTACAGCCAGTTTGAATCCTGTATGCTGGTATGAATTCAGAGACCTCAGTTTGGCTTTATTCTAAACCCTCAGCATGCTTGTCAACAGAAAGCAAGAAAGGCAGTAATGGATCCTGATGGCAAGACAGTTGTAAGTCCCGGACACAGTCATCTGAGTCCCTTGCTCATTACCCTGGATGTTGGGGCCAAGCAGGTGATTTTAGTCTGCCATAGTTTTGCTCTTCAGAATCCTTGTTAAGGGACTACAAAGCTGTTACAATGGTTCCCCTGCCTTCTCTGCAAGTGCTATGAGTTTGGTGCTGTCCAAGGTGCTGTGCCCCTACCATTTTTTACTCTTCTTGATGCCTTTGTCCCTATGAGAAGGTCCCGTGACCTTGAACTTTGAAACTGGGCAGTTTTGGGGACTTCTCCGCACCACTCAGAATGGTACCTTAACGAGGGATGTGGCCCTCCTGCTCAGCTCACTTGTGAGACATGGATAATTTAGGACACGCTTGTGTGCTGGATTGTGAGGTTTAGAGGAAACGAAGCACATGGCACAGGGCTTGTGTGCAAGCACTCCACAAACTTGATAATGGTGATGACGACAATGATAACGATGATAGCTTTAATCCATGCCCCTTAGCCTGTGGGTCAAGCTACCTCCTCTATTCCTGAAGGCAGGAATGGGGAAGAGGGTACCAAGCCTGGAAAGGGCCTGGACTTCTTTCCCCCTCCCAGTGCAGTAGCATCTGTAGCAGACTTGCTCTAGTTTTCTCTCCCTACTGCTGCGTCTCCAGACACCTTCCTTTAATTAAAAGGATTTCTCCTCCATGACACTGGCCTCCATTTGCCTGGTATTAGTCTCTGTATGCAGCCTCAGTATTAGAAAGAGCCACAGGGTTAACAATCTTCCTGCCACACCCTGGGACACCCAGCCAAGCAAGCATACTCAGACTGCCCGAGCTGCCCCCAGGATGAGGCACAGAGTGTCTGTTGCTGCTGGCCCTTGGTAGCTCAGCCTGGTTCTGCTACCTAAAAAACAGACTTAGGCTCCTGCTGGGAAGCATGTTACAGACCATGCCAGGACTTAATGACAAGTCTAGTCCTGAGTGTCTGAATGCAAGAGAGCAGGTGTATTCTGATCACTTATGTGTTGTCTACTGGACTGAGATCTGTTTGGGGCTTTAGAGAAAAACAAGTCACAACTGGCCCCCAAACACCCCCAATAAGAACAAATGTGTATTGGAGGTTGCATAGGAACTTTGATATAAAGCAGATGCTGGGGTCACAACTATGGGAAGGTTTCATTCAAGTGTCAACTGGGGACTGGAGTGCAGAAGAAATTAGGATGTGGACTGCCAGGCCTGGACCTAAATTCTTATTGTAAAAAGATCTTCTATGGCTGAAGGTGAGCAAAGGGCCTTGGTATGTTAAACACTGTCTTGCTACTGAGCTGAAACAGCCCCTCTTCTTTGTTTCTTAAGATTTGAGAGTCTGGGCATGATGACACAATTATAATCCCAGCACTTGGGACAATTTTAAGGCTGAGGAAGGAGGATTGCACATAGTGAGAGTGAGATTCCATTTCAATAATCCAAAGCAACAAGAAAACACAACAAAGACACACAAAAATAAGAGTAACTCCCCCCAAATTCTTTCTCTTGTATTTTTTAAGTAAGAACAAAAAATTGTATTTTTAGAGGTGGCAAGATGGCTCAGTGGATAAAGGCATCTGTTGCCAAACAGATCTGTTTGATCCCTGGGGCCTACATGGTGGAAGAAGAGAACCACACGCACCTCATGCACATGCACACACACACACCACAAACAAAGGAATAGAATGTAATAAAAATTAAGAGTATTTATTTATTTTTATTTCATGTGTATGGATGATTTATCTGCATGTGTCCAAGGAAGCCAGAAAAGGGAGTCAGATCCCCTGGAACTGTGAGCTGCCAGGCTGGTGCTGAGAACTGAACCTGGGTCATCTGGAAGAACAGCCAATGCTCTTAACCCTTGAGCCATCTCTCCAGCCCTTTAAAAACTGTTTTTGAAGTTTAAAAAAATGAGGTAAATTCACCAGTGTCTTACAGATGATAATAAACAGACATGGGGACTTAATATAGGCCAGCTGGTTTCTTATCATCCCAGAAAAGAGAAAGCTTGACTGAGGGAATGATATTTCTTCCCCGTAGATGTTCCTATTGGATAGTGCTGTGGACCCAGGAGACAGTGTGTACCTTCTGACTCAATCACCTCTACCTCCCAGTTGGTTCTGTGTCTTTCTCTGTAGCTTTTCTTAAGCGTACTTCCCATCCACTCCCATCTCCTTCCTTATCACCAGTGTCCACCCTTTCCTGCTCTGTCTCGGGGACAAGGTTAGAGAGATGCTGAGGACTCTCTTCTCTGCTTCTGGTTAGTGTTCCTCTCCTACCTCAGTCTGAGGTGGAAGACCCGCCCTGCCAAGTGTTGTGTGCTGTTTCAGATCTCTGTTTTAGGAAGCCCTCTTCCTCTTGCACTAGGGAACAGTGGGTGGGGGCAGAGGGAGAGAAGAGGGGGTGGGGCTTCTGGGTTTTATGTCTGCACAGAGGGTCTGATACAGTAAAAAGGAAGAAACTAATAGATGAATGAATGGGTAGATGGTCCAATACAGCACAGACATGAAGGAATGAACAGATGAATGAATGGGTAGATGGTCTGATACAGCACAGTCATGAAGGAATGAACAGATGAATGAATGCATGGGTAGATGGTCTGATACAGCACAGACATGAGGGAATGAACAGATGAATGAATGGGTAAATGGTCTGATACAGCACAGACTTGAAGGAATGAACAGATGAATGAATGGGTAGGTGGGTCTAAGGTCAATGCAGATTTAACCTAGCCTCCCATGTTACAGACAGAGAAGGAAAGAATATGGACAAAATAAGAAAGAGGTGTGAGGCTGCTTATTCATTGACTTGTTTCCCATTAGTTCTTTGTTCTTCCAGAGTTTAGATCCCAGGATCACACACTTCCCATGTCCTATGTGACAGTCTCAAGGAAACAAACAGTATCCTTCATTTCACTCTGTGTACAATGGGCCTCCTTTGCAGTCTGGATGGACAGCCCAGTGGACATGTATACAGGCAAGGCAGACAGTAGGCCAACTACATGATATTCCAGGCTTGACAGTGGCAGAAGAGAGCAGGGTGAGCTCTGGATTTTAGAATTGTTTTGGGTCCACCTTGAGCATCTCATTCTTCTCTGACGGTTGGCAAAGCACAAAAGAATGAAAGACTCACTAGTGCTCTCTCAGCCAGGCATTCTGGGTGCTCTGCTGAACTTGGGAGAGGCAGTGCAAGTACTTGGAATAACCATGGTAACAGGTGCCCACAGAGCACTTTCAAGTTGCATGGTTTTCTGTCATCTTTGTGTTTATCATCATTGATCAGCTGATGAGGTTAGCAATGATCTCTTTTATAGAGCAGCAAATCAAGGCTCCAACAACCGAGGGATGGATACAGCCACCTATGAAGTCCCGAGATCACCCGTTGGAGTCATGTTAGAGGACCTGGAGGAACATGCTTGACTCACGCTGCTGTTGGAGATTAGGCAGCATCAACACACGCTGAGGCTATCGTGAATTATCTTTGTGAATGATGATTATAGTGCTCAAAGAAAGGTAGATGAACTCTTTCGAGGTACTCATACAGACCTTTAGAAAACTTGAGACGTTCCTAGAGCACTCACTTGTCATTATTCACTTGTGCAGCGTGTGGGGTCCAACGGGATGAACAGTAGGAGGACATGGGTGGTTTTTCTGTTCTGGCTCCTCTTGAGTCATACCAAACTTGGCTTATTAGTTCTGAAGTACCCCAAAAGGAGACTAAACTTCAAGTTTGGGGCAGTTCGCCTGCCTTGGATTTGAATAGTAGCCATTGCCTTGAGAGGGAGTTAATGGCCCACAGCTGAGAATATTTTTTAAGTGAAGACTATATGGCCTTTGGAATTGGGAGTTCCCCAACCTGATGAATCATGTAAAATTAAATAAAACCTGACTCTGTCTAAGACCACTTGAAGAAGAATCTTGGGTTGATAAGAGAAAGAAAAGCTTCTCTGGCTTTCTATAATGCCTTGGGTGATTCTGGTGAGCAGCTGGATTTGGGGACCATTCAATCAGAAATCCTTTAAGTAGTGTTCAACCTTCATTCACTAGTATGGACTTGTAGTAACTACTCAGGAGGCCAAGGTAAGATGATTGCTTGCACCCAGCAGCTGAAAACCACCCTAAGCAACACAGCGAGACCCCAATATCTTAAAAGATTGATAAAGGCCTTTGAAATCCAAATTTTTATAAATGCATCTACATCTAGTGTTTTCCTCAGAGCAGCAACATCAAAATCATTTGGAAGCTCATTGAACTGCAAACACTTGTGTTCATCCATGGCCTGCAGAATCAGCAGCTTCAACGGTGGGTTCAAGTTGTCTGTGATTAAAATACGGGGGTTTTAATGTTTTATCAAGTGTGACAGCCACTATTCTTCAGAACATATTAATTAGTTTTGACAATTTCAGCATTCAGTTTCGTTCAGTTTGCACTGGAGTGATGAACTTATCACCTGGTATGTTTTAGCTTCACTCAAAGATGTCTCCCAAAAGAACCAAATTCTAATAACTCCTGGCTGCTGTTCATGCCGTTCTGACTACTCATGTGAGTCTGAGGTCAGTCCACGTGACCACCAAAGTGTGGCTAGTGATATGATATTTCTAAATCTATGTCATCATAGAAAAAGTTTCCGTTCTTTCTTGGATCATTTTTCTTGGATAAGCCAGGTAGAAATAAGCTACCATTTCTACAGAGAACCCCATGTTCTTCATGAGAAACTGAAGTTTCCTGCCCCCATCAAGAGAGGCTTCCGTCAATACTTAAGTGAAGGCCACATCCTGAACGTAAATCTTCAGCCTAAGTCAATGTCAGGCCTGGTGGGCAGTATGACCACAAGCAGTTTCACAAGGAACACTGGAGCAGATTCATTCCCTGTCGGCCCCCCGGGTTCTGACCCTCAGAAACAAATCTTCCAGCTAATTAGTTGTTCTAATTTGTTATGTTAGGGCGATGTGTTACAGACCCGCAGAGAACTCATATAGACTCCGTTTTCCTAGCTTCTCTGAGAATCTCCATCCCTGACCATAGGAGTATGCTCTCATTGGATCACTCAGGATGCATTTCCACACTCCAGAATAAAATGGATTCCTGCTGGTTCTTCCTGCTTTCTTCTGAACCTCATGCTGACCTGGGCTTCACACTTAAATCAGGCTTCACGCTGCCATGTAGGTTTGATGGATGTACGTCAAGACTGTGATCAGATTCCTAGAGGGAACCCTTCCAAAGGTTGGCTGAGAGGCCCAGCTTTCGGGATCAAAGGAAAACAGAGAAGGAAAGGCACCTCTTACTCCCTGTGATATTCGCTCCATTTCCCACCTTGTAATTCTTTAATCAACTAGAGGCCAGAGCCAGTACCGGCCAGAATTCACACGTTTTTCTTGCAATCTTCCTCCTAGCTCCTGTTTCCCCTCCCTAGAAGCAGAAACCGTGCGGAGTGGGGAGGAAGGGCAACATTCACACAGGGTCTCTGAGGACCAGCGCAGGCTCAGGAGGAGCTGCTCTTGGTCCACAAAGGCAGTCGCTACACTTTAGCCTTCTTTCTGCGATTCTAAGACAGTGTCTCAGGTGATTCTGTCCATTGTTTGGTCCCAGCCTGTAATTCAGGCAGGTGTTACCAGGTGGTGGAGTATCTAGATTCCAATCTCAGGTGACTTACCTATGACTCTCCATGGGAGCAGGTCACTGAGAACAGTTTCTAAAACACTGCTTCTAAACATACCGGGTGTGTGGGGCACTAATTACCAAGAAAGCGCTTGTCCACTGAGTTTCATAAATCTATAACAGACATCACTGTATAGTTACTTTTATTGTTGCTGTTGTGATAAAACACCATGACCAAGGCAGCTTATAGAAGAAAAGAATTCACTTAGGCTTATAGTTCAGAGGATAGTCCATTATGTAGGGGAGGCACGGCAGGAAGTCGGGAGGCATGGCAGCGAGGCAGGAAGCCGAGAGCTCACATCTTCAACCTCACCCACGAAGCAGGGTGCACGGAACCAGAGCAAGGACTACAAACTCTCAAAGTGGCTCTCGGTGACTTACTTCCTCAGGCTGCACCTCCTGTGACCTCCTTCCACAATGCCACGAACTGGAGCCAAGTGTTCAAGTATCTGAGCCTCTAGGAACCATTTCTCATTAAACCACAGTCACCAAGCCTTATCTTTAAAGGAGAGTTTTGAGAGTTTTGAGTCTGATAACGGACTCCACATTTCTCAGATTCCACAAGCTAGCATCTGCCACAGGCCTGTTTCATTTCTGAGTTGTCATAGTTCTCAAAGCTTTAGGCTGTTGCCCTACCTTCCTTTCACACAGCTTACCTGAGCTCTTTCCCAATAACCCTTGACAGTCAACCTTCTCGACTTAATCTCATTGTGTTTATGCCTCTCCATCATCTCAGTCTTTGTCTCTATTCACACCTACCTTTTCCTTCACCTGTTAGAACTGATGTTGTGTGCTTTCTGAGCTCTCCCAAATGCCTCTGTTCCTCCTCTGGTTGTTGATCAGGCAGTGATGGTCCGTTCTTTCACATGCGGACTCCATAATATCATAATGAGGATAGACAATGCGACTCAGGCCTTCAGGGTCAGTTTCTAACTTGTAGGTTAATCTTGGTTCTGGAAAATTGAAGATTTAGTGAAGATCATCCTCCTTCTCCTCCAGATACTCCAGAATATGTTTTCTGCTTGGAAATATTAGAGAGAAGCCCATAAAGACAAGAACTCATGTTCCGTGCATGATCTGCTTGTATCTATGGTGGTTATTTCTGTGTGACAACTTGATTATGCCACGTGCCCTATTTCTGGGTGTATCTATGGGATGGAAGACACATATTTGAATTAATAAACCAAATCAGGCCCTCCCTTGCAATGTGGTAGTTCTAGTCCAACACTTAGACTATCACGACACCACTGGTTTTCCTGATGTTCCAGTTTACAAATGCCAGAAGGTGGGGATTTTAAGCTCTAGAACATGAACCAACTCATTTGTCTATTTATCTATCGGTCTATCTACCATCTATCTATATAATCTACTTACAATCTACTCATGAGAAATCTATATCCATATGTCTTCTATTTCTTCAGAGAACTCTTGTATAGCATCTTTACAGCTCACTGTGAAGTAGTCACTATTACTTTGCCTTGCTTTCATTTTTTTCTTATCCCTATTTTCCTGAGCTTGCACTCTTCCTCCTTATCCAATGGCACCATTTCAGTCCTTGCCTAGGAATCTGCTCTCGAAAGACTCTAGGCTAAGACATCTGGCCTCAGATCACAAAGCATCTTCCTGGTTTTTGTTTTTATGTCACTGTGCTTTTGAAACATATATTAATTATGTTTAATAATGAATTTTATTTTGACATGTTTATATATGTCCATTTCTGTATTGTGCATTTCAATCACATTTGCCTATATTACTCTTTCTTGTCCCCTTGTACTCTTCTTATTCCACTAATCTTCTCATCCAGCCCTGCCTCTATTTCATGGCATTTTAAATTTAGTGTGTGTGTGTGTGTGTGTGTGTGTGTGTGTGTGTGTGTG
>JAQHUG010000174.1:2350430-2402822 GCA_028555095.1 Dicrostonyx torquatus | reverse complement strand
CACAGAGGTCACTTGCTTGGGCCCATTTCCCGGAGGTCACTGGCTCAGGCCTGATCCCACAGAGGTGGTTGTCTTGAGCCTGTTCCCATGGAGGTTGTTGGCTCGAGCCTGCACCAGAGGAGGAGACAGGTTGTTTTTCCTGGGCTGGTCCCACAGAGGTCACTGGTTCAGGCCTGTTCCCTCAGAGGTCGCTCTCTCATACCTGCTCCTAAGGAAGTCACTGGCTTGGGTCTGCTCCTGCATATGTCTCTGGCTTGGACCAGCTCCCTTGAAGGTCAATTTTCTTGGGCCTGGTCCCATGGAGATCACTGGCTCAGGCCTCCTCCTATGGATGTCCCTGGCTCTGGTCTGCTCCTATGGCGGTCTCTTTTCCTGGGCATGATCCTGTGGAGGTCACTGGCTTGGGCCTGGTCCTGTGGAGGTTGCTGGTTTGGGTCCCATCCCACGGAGTCACTGGTTCAGGCCTGTTCCCTCAGAGGTTGCTCCCTTGTACCTGCTTCTCCTGAGGTCACTGGCTCAGGCCTGCTTCCACAGAGGTTGCTGGTTCAGGCCTGCTCCTACGGACTTCACTCCCTTGTACCTGGTCCTGCAGAGATCGCTGGGTCAAGCCTGCTCCTATAGAGATTGCTGTCTTGGGCCTGCTCCAGTGGAGGTCACTGGCTAGGGCCTGCTCCCGCAGGTGTCCACGATGGAGTTTTCTTAGGTGCTTATCTCAGTCATGACACTTAAAGCACTTGTACCCGAGATGTCAACAGTTGTTCTTATTTCTCTGCAGCTCAGTTCCTAGAACCTTCATTCCCTGTTCATCTCAGGCAACATAACCATGATGATACGTAGAATTCAGGACTAGAGTGGATGGATTGTAGAGATGACCTCTTTTATCAGTGAAGGAGCAGGTGCTTTGAGGTGCATGATACCTATTTTTGTTTATTATTAGAAATGTCAGAGTCTGATTCAGAATGGCCATCCCTGGAAGGGATAGAGTGTTATGACTCCCAGCTTACGGTGTGGTCGTGGTACAGGTTACATTCCTGTACATGTCTGTCCTGTGCCATCTCCCCACAGCTCTGTGGAAATGCTGCTTGACAACAACGCCTCTCAGAGATTTTCTGGGGTCGGTCCTTGGGGGCATGGGAAGCCTCATCAGAAGGAGGTAAGAAGTGGTGTTGAACAGTTGCCCTGAGGTGAGAAATAGCCTATGGGCATCACTTGAATTCTAAAAAGACCAAGAATATGCTCCTTTCTGTTGGATGCTGCAAGGATGGTATAAGGGTCCAACCCTTTTTATAAATCTGAAAGTCGATGTTGCTCCAATTCAGAAGCCCTGGGGGCGGGGGTGATGCAGGTTGCTATGCCCTTTTTTCCTTAGCAGTTTATACACTGCAAGACAAACCAGAGGTGAAGATTTAATTTTGTGTGTTTGGGTGGTAGGGGAATGCCAGACAATGTCTGAGGTCCATGTAAACACACGCTTACAGTTGGGAAGGTTTTAGGAACCCACACTCCACTCCAGCTTGCACTAGAATCTAAGTAAAGCAGAAACGGGATATAGGTATCACAAAAGGACCACAGACCCTAGACTCTTAGCCTCCATCCTTGGCTGCGCTGTCCCTTACCACAGCTTAATACTATCGCATGTAGATTTACTTGGCAATCATTGCACAGGCCCTGGTCTCAGAGGGACTTCAAGGACAGAACAGGAGAAAATGGAGGCCTGGAAGGTAGAACTTTGGTTGTTCTCCCTGGTTTTGTGAGTAGGCACCTATTTTACAACCCTGCAGTTGAAAGGTCTCAGTTGAGACATCTTCAGTAGCTGTAACTAAATGCCATAGACTACAGTTAATTTACAAAAAATAAATGTCTCTTCGGTTCGTAGTTATAGAATCTGGAAAAATCCAAAGTCATGGGGCCTCATTTTGCTGGTGAGACTCTGGACTCTTAAGGTGGCACAGGGCAACACATGGTGAGAGGGGAACACACAGAAGATAGAACCAAACTGTCCTGTACAACTCCACTGTTGGGGAGACAACCCACCAGCCGCTGATTTTCAAATGGCTTAAACTGTATCCAAGATCTCATGACCGAATCACTTTATACCGGCTCTGCTCAGTTACGCCTCTTAAACCCTCACAATGGGCATTAGATTCCACTATGAATTCCACTATGTTAGTGGGGTTGTTCAGGCCATATCGATGTACTTCAGCTTAGAGGTGTGACACAGCAAAGCCACCCAGTCGTCTGTCGTGGCTGGAGGAATTGTGACGCAGCCCCAGGATGTGTGTCCCTGAGAATCCTCCACACAGAGCCTACCCTGAACTCGCTAAGGTGACAGCTTCGCTGAGGTGCAGCCCTCCCGCCGTCCCCAACTGCAGCTGTCTCCTACCTGGACAGGCGGGTGCAGACTGCACAGCTGGTGAGTGATTCATGGAGAGTGTCACCTCCTGCCTGACAGGCAAAAGATAAACAGCTCCCTGTTAAATCTCACTTAATGCTGATATTTATAAATTTATTCAGCCTGTGTTTACTGACTCGAGAGAATGCCTAATAACATGCGTGCTTCATCTCACAGGTTCCTACTAATGAGAATGAAAGTTTGTGCTGCTTAGTTATTTATTTATTTTAGCATTTTATTTGCTTCCCACTCCCTCCGCCCACTTCTGGAGGGGTGGTTTGTATTTTCATTCGTTGTTGAAGTCTGCGAAGTTTGGACTTCTTAGGTGTTAGTGGAGCAGGCCTGGAGCAGCTTGGTAGTCCAAGGTCCCCAAGCTGAGCCCTTGTGAAACACGGGTACCTGTGGACTTGGAATGCTAAAAGGCTGGAACGCGTGGAAAAGAGAACAACGCCATTGCATTCCTTGCTGTAGTTTGGGTCAGGGTTGAGGTATCTGGAGATTTCAGGAGAGAATTTAGAGCAGAGGGTAGGTGGCTGGTATCCTTTATTTTGGACAATAAGGATGTTCAGAAGGACCAAATTAATATAAGCAATTGGATGACAGTAAGAGGGTGTGTGTGGGGAATCTATCATCATTATGAATTTGTTAAAAATGAAGGCCTTCCTATCCCAGGTATTTCTCCCAGGACCAGCTAGCTGTATTGGCTGCAGAAGCACAGTCCTGGGCTTCCCCAGGCACGCACAGGACCTAACAGGAAGTCAGGGAGATACAAAGAGAGAAGACAAGCTTGTCGGGGGCAGGGGTCTGGAAATGGTTTGGGATAGTGGGGTGAAGGTGGGGACATCTAGGGTGGTCAGAACAGACTTCTGTGGTGGAGCAGATAGGTAGAGAATGCCATGTTTGTCTGGCCCTGGAGACGCAGGGATGAGGATCTGAATGGAGGGAAGACACCAGGTAGAAATCTGGAGCCCGTGTGCAGATGTGCAAGGAGTTAGAGATAAAATTGTCCCACCTTAGACAGAAGTTGAATGGAATCACTCACACTCTTCTGTCAATATCCGTGTTCTCAAACTTACAGATGAGCTATAACGTTAGACTTCAACTGACTACCATCCCACCCGACCCCTGCGGTCCTTGTATGATGGCTGGAGAAGCAACTGTGATATAGGTGCCTGACTTCTGAAACTGGGAGCCTCCTCGGGTCTCAGGGCCTTCCAGCCCTGTTCTGTGTAGTGAACTCTGTTTGAGCATCTCCTGCTGAGCTGGCAAAGCTGAGTGTGGTAGTGATCACTCTGGGAACAGTGACCCCTGCTTTTCTTTTAAGTGAGAGGCAGGGCAAAGCTATCTTCCCCAGTGCCAGGCATTTGGGCAGCTGAGGATGCTTAGACCTTCTAGTATTACCCAGCTTTGGAACTCAGAGAAGCTGGAGAGTCTAGGACAAGGATGGAGGCTTCAGCCCAATGTCAGTGGCCTAGATTTTCTCAAGGAGCAGGAACTCCAAGTTCCAGTGGGAACTTTCGCTGGGTCTGGGCCCTGAGTCAGTAGTGGTTTCCCTGCCCACTAAAAGCAGGCACTATTGTACGAGGAACGAAACGTCTGCAGCTGTCTATGGCCGGTGCTCATGGCCATTCATGCAGGCAGGTGTCCACCAGGTATTAGCACGCTCTGCCCGTACCACTACCAGGCTAGCCTGGGCAGCGGTGTGAAGAGTGGCAGCCCGTTCTCTCGGAACTGGAACACTCTGGTCTGCCTAGTTGGCCTCTCTGAGGGTAGAACACGGAGTTGAAGAGCCCCAGGCCCGTCTCTGCTTTCTCCTTTTCCTATTGCCCAGTTCAATCCTATCCACCTATGGCCTGTATCCCCTGAACCTGCGCATCCCACAGCTCCCAGGGGAGCACCAGGTACTTCCTCTGAGCCCCCCTCCCTACCCGAGCCTCCCTCTGGCCCAGTTCTGTTTAAGAGTCCTTGGGGGAGGAGACAGGGGACAGAAGCTCATCCTTTTCCTTTGTGATGCCTCTCCCTCCCACTTCCGCTCCCCTAGCTGCTTCAGGTGACCTTTCACCCCTCTCTTGGACGTCCCTCCAAGGCAGCTCCTGTGGTTAATAACTTTGGCTGGCAGCCCCACACAAAGCCAGGGCCGGAAGCTATTGTCCCTAGGACAATGGCAGAGCAGCCCAATAATGAGGCAGCCACAGTGTTGTCTGACATCCTGGGTTGCCCTGGCAAAGAAGGAGGGGCAGTGGGACTTGCCATGCCCTCATCTCTTGGAGTTAAATTCTCCTCCCTCTCTTCCCCCCACCATCCCATCCCCCCTCCCTGCACACATGGTGGCTCCTCTTTCTGAGGAGGCACCAGCCACCTGTGCCCTCCAATTGGCTGTGTGTGCCTGCAATTGCATGCTGGATGGATGTCACTCAGAGTGCTGCTCCCACCCCAGCATGTACCACCTTTCCCTTTTCTGTTCCTGGGTTCTGTTCCAGGAAACTTGAATGAGTGCCACTTAATGTGGCCATTGATTGGTTCTGGAAAATGGACAAGGGAGGGGAGACCTCAGCATGCTGCCTGATGGGCACACACGTGGCGTCTGGAAAGAGCTAGTGCCCAGAGGCAGCAGGCATTGATTCAAGTCTTACCTGCTAATATCCTAGGTGTGTGAGCTTGGGGAGGCCATTTAATGGCTTTGAGAGTCTACTGATCCACTAACCCTGGGGTGGGATTACAGAGGAAGGAAGGGTCTGAAAAGTTAGCTCAGAGGTGAGTGTCTGTGAATTCCCCAGAACTGCCGTGCACCGCCTCTCCGTAGATGACTTAGACTCCTCTGTGTCAGCAGCCCTACCTCAGCTATAACATCCATCTTATGCAGGTCCGTAGCCCGGGTTCTAAACAAGTCAGTGCATTACAAAGGGGCAGAGAGAGTGGCATATTGTCCTTGACGTAATACGGGCACTCATAGGGTTTCTCACGAGACCACAGAACTGATTGCTGACACCTGTCGGAGGGGCTAGGATGTTCTCACCTCTGCTGCCCAGTAGGATCACCAATGACAATGTTTCAGAAATACCCAGGAACTTTTTGGAACTGTGTGCCTGTGCGTTTGTGTGTGAGACAAGCAGTGACCCTTTAACATGTACCTAAAGAATGACCATGTCAGGACTGGAGAAATGGCTCAGAGGTTAAGAGCATTGCCTACTCTTACAAAGGTCCTGAGTTCAATTCCCAGCAACCACATAGTGGCTCATAACCATTTGTAATGAGGTCTGGTGCCATCTTCTGGCCTGTAGGCATACACACAAATACAGAATATTGTACACATAATAAATAAATATTTTTTAAAAAAAGAATGACCATGTCTTTAGGAAGTATGCTGATTCATGCTCTTGACAGCATGTCTTTGTCTAGGGAAAAATAGACTATTTTGTAACGCAGACTTCATATTCTTCAGTATAGTGCTTGTTATACTGCTTGCTTGTAAGTCAGTATGTTTGGGCCAAGTTTCTTGTTAGCTCAACGTTACTGAGGAATGAATTGTCTACATTATATAGTTCATGCCCTGGAAGAGCTCCATTCGTGAGTTCTGACACACGTGTGCATATAATTCTACCCTAACAAAGAGACAGAGCATTCACTTCCCAGTGTTCCCTAGGACTGAGGTTTTAAAGATTCTCCTAGGGACCTCAGTGCTGAGCTCCCATCCTGATGATTCCACCTGCCTGGAAGCTTAGAGAAGCTGTCCAGAAGAGGGCTTGCCATGGAGATGTGTCCACTGTGCCGCCTGGGGACCAGGTTAAACACATGCTCAGTCCCACTCAGTCCCGCTCAGTTCCAGGGTACAGCTTGGGACCTGATTCCTAACAAGAGTTGCTTGTGCCATAACACCAGCTGTACACCTGGGGACCAGGCTAAACATGCACTCAGTCCCACGGTACAGCCTGGGTCTTGATTCCTAACAAGAGCTGCCTGTGCCATGTGGCCTCTCTCCTTGCAGGTGAGAACAATGAGGCTCTGTACTGAGTATTTACTCAAGTAATCTGAAAACTCCAGTCTCAAAACTCACAGACTAGGGGTCATGATGGTGTGTTGCCTCTTCAGTCTTCCTCATTTATCTCTACCCTACACCAGAATCCCAAACAAGAGTCACAGCCATCATAGTATCTGGCTTTGCTTGCTTTTCTTATTGCCATCTGATGCCCTTCTGTTCCCTCCTGCTCTGCCCTGCCCTGCCCCAAGTCACCCTTCTAGGGGAGGGGATTTTTCCTCTGCTGTTTTCCCAGTACTCTGTGTGTTTCTACTACTGCCTACTTCCCCTGGTCAATCCCATTCCACAGCATTCCACCATTCACTTCAGTGTGCAGGGTTCATTCATTAAGCAATAGTGTCAGCCATGCCTTATATCCTAGAAAGGAAATAAAAAAACAGAAATTGACTGACTGAAAAGACAGTGATAACAGGACACACCGCCATCCAGATAACTCCCTTCTTTTCTAGATAGCATTTAGGAGTGAGGAAAATGTGGATACGTGTAACAAGAGAGAAGGGGTTTGAAGAGGAAGCAAGAGCAGCATCTCAGCGGGAACAGGAAGGAGACTTCGATGTCAGAAACTGGCTTCCATATTCTTAGAGTTTCTGAATGCCCAGATTGCTAATAGTCCTAAGGGTGGAGACATTGCTGGTGGAACACAGCGGTGTTGGCTCAGTTCTCATCCAGGGCTACTCTGAGTATGCTAAAGAGAATGGCCTCTAGGACCATCAGCAAGGTGTGTGTCTGGTGATTATCCGAAGAGCACTGAGACCCGGTGTGGGGGGCTGAGGAAGCCTTGAGTGGATAAAGTGATGAGTGAATGTGTGTTGTTGACGTGAGCATGGCCATGTCAAGGACCAAGGCCTCCAACCCATGAGAAACTGGCAAAGTCTTCCTCTGGTCTAAGTGTAAATTTGGCAGTTTATGCAGGAGTTGGCAACAGCTTCCTCCTCCTGGATGTTTAAAGCCCAGACCTGCTCACTTCCAGAGACCTCCTACCAAGACTAGCTCACCCCCCACCAAGTCTGCTGCCTGCGCTGTACATATAAAGATGCTAAGGTTCCAGCTTGCCGTGGTAGCTGGTGCCACACTCCTTCAGAGTGCACACAGCCCACCTGACTCCAGATTTCCAGTATGCGTGCCTCTGTGTCTGTCCTTTCTTCATTCCCTCACTAGCCCTAGCCCAGTTCCCTGGTCATGCGGGATGTGGCAACCTGGAGACGCTTGTTTGGTTCACAGAGCTAAGAGGTTGGTGACACCAGAAAGGCACGATATAATTAGCCTTTGTAGGTGAATTTCAGAGAAAAGCAAAGTACTCTTGACCCTTGGGAAGAACAAAATCCTAGTACCCTCGAAAGTGGATTGAATTAGCTCTAGAGGGAAGGATTGTGGTTCCTGAGAATAGAGAGGCGGGGAAGACAGATGAAGGATCACCACACACTCTTGTCCACTCCCTGAGAGTCTGTGAGGGAAGTTAGCCAGCTTGATGGCCGCCTGTTTATCTTCATGTCTAACTTGCACCTATTTCCCCTCTGATCCATGAGCTGGGAAACATGTTCCATTTAATGTCCCTGAAAGATCCACACCCAGAATGTAAAGGATCCAGCCAAGAGAATGCGTGATTGATAGGTTTGGGGAAAGGGACAGCAACAGGATTCTTTCAGTTTGCATCCGATGGCTCTTTGAATACCCAAAATTAGATGCTATGTAAACCAAAAGCACTGAAGGCACAGATATGGCCTTAACTAGTGAGGAAAGCCTTGTCCAAGGAGACGACGTGGATCCAGATTGTCAAGGATTGAACATCTGACAGGATTTGGGGAAGAATCAGCTGTGAACGGGATTTGATCAGCAGTGGGAGGATCTTTTTCTCATCCTGGCAAGCTGGGTGTCCTTGCATATGACAACGGTGAGTGTCCTCTTTGCATAATGGTGAGATTGTCCTCAATAGAGCTAAAACTTCCTCCAGACACACTAGGATTTAAGTTCTAAGGTTTTGGGATTTGATCCAAATTCTCATATAGCAATGGACAGCCTGGCTGAGCTGAGCCACCTCAGAGGAATAGCATGGTCTATGCTCAGCATGGATGGCTACAGTTATACTAGGGAGTGCCCCAAGGGAACACAGAGGGACACGACAAGTGCAGTTTCAGGTAGGAAGAATAAATTGGATTATCCCCCATCCCCTCAGTCAAGCATTGCAGAAGCTGTGCCTGCCTGCCAATTGTCTGCCAATCAGACTGAAAAGGTCCCCACAGGACCTCCCAGGGCTGCGGGGTCCATGTTCCACAAAGCAGGAACAACTGCTGGCTAATTACCCAGACGTGAGGCGTCCGAGTGCAGCTGTCCCTGGAGCCAACTTACAGGGAACTGCGACTTCTGCGGTGAGCTACAGCCCAGTGTCAGGGACCAGCTCTCCTAGGCCTAGGAGAAGGGATCCATGGGACAAGACTACCCCAACCTCAGTGGCCTCAAGGCCCCCACGCTCACCACTGCTTCTTTGATTTGCTTTGCCTACCGTTGGCCGGGAGGGCAGGAGTTGCTCCTTTGGCTGGCTCTGCTGAAATGAGCCTTCAGTACTTCAGCTGGGCTATGCCTGAAAGAGAGAGACTGCATTCTTAGGAGCCCTTCTGGTCGCTTGGCCTGAAGGGTCCCAAGTGCAGCTTTTAAGAGGGAGAAACCAGGAAGCTGAGCAATGCCTCCCATAGCCCACACTCTTCCCCATAGAACCAGATGGGCCCTAGACCAAGTCTCAACACAATGCTCCAGCCAATGCCATATGAGTTGTGTCCTTGTAGCATAGTTAATAAAAACCCAGAGACATAAATTAGGGTTCAACCTGAAGGTCAGAAAAGCAAAACAGCCACTGGCTCTTAGCTCTTCTTCAGTCCAAAATGGTGATCCTGCCTCCAGGAATCTCAGAATGAGACTGTGTCTGAGAGATGTCTCCTCCTGTTTTATATTCCTCTCTAGAACTGGGATTAAAGACATGCACCACCTGGTTTCTATGGCAAACTAGTGTGGCTACTGGGATTAAAGGTATGTGTCTGGTCTATAAGGCTGACCAGTGGGGCTGTTTTACTCTCTGATCTTCGGGCAAGCTTTGTTTATTAAAATGCAAATGAAATATCACTACATCCCATTGGCATTTCTGGACTACAAAGTTAGGCCCGACACCAATAATGACTTTGGGCTTCTATATCTGACCGGGTTGTTTCGGCAGTGGCTCAGGGCTGCTGACAGCAGGAGCAGCATGGATGATACCGAACGCCCAGGTCTCCTATGACCATAACGCCTACACCAAAGGTGCTTTAGAAGTTGATGACAAAAGTTACTTATTATCATTTTCTGTTTCCCTTTTAATCTTGCAGAATGGATTTATACAACCTTTGCTTGTTTTAGTGAATATTTGCTACACAAAATTATGGAGTTCATCATGACATTTACACACACACACACACACACACACACACATGCGTTTTGATTATACTCCTTCCCATTGTCTTCTCTGACCCCACCCATAACCTACCCTCAACCCTACTGGTCCCCTTTATTTCCTTAAATAATTCATCTTCTACTTTCATGTGTCTTAAAAATATCTAGGTTCTGCATATGAGAGAAAACACGCAAACTTTGTCTTTGTGACTCTGGCTTATATGCTCAGCATCACCATTGTTTCCTACTTGCTTTCCTTACAGAGCATTTGTAACGACACGAGGAGATTTGCACAGTTTTAGTTGGCTTTCGAGGGAGTAGCATGTAATGTGTACTTACCAAGGCCTGTGTATGAGTGAGTGAGGGATGAATAAAATTAAGGCTCTCCCAGTTCTCTCCTGCATTATTAATGCTCTGTGTGTCCCCCCACCACAATAAAAGCCCATTCCAAGTAAAAGCAATCCCTGTAAACCGCAACGTGTTGCCAACGAGATTTTGCTGTGGAAACATTCCCCGGCCTGCAAACTCACTATCGTTCTTTGGGTGGCAATCTGTCTTTTACAATAAGAGTGCACTGAATACCCTTCCAAGATGACAGTGACACCTGCGTCTATTCCTGTTGTCCCGTGTGCCAAACTGCATGGTAGTTGAGGTGGCAGTTAGTCATTAACTGTTTTATTTTCAGTGCTGGACTTTGTACATGTACATAGGGCTTTGTACACGTAAGATAAATTCTCTACCGCTAGACTGTAGCCCCAACCCTAGTCTTCAACTTGTAAATTGCCAAATAGCTGGTTTACGTACCTCTATTATTATCAATTAATTAATTTTTTCATTTATTTTACATCCTGACCTCTATTTCCCCTTCCTCTTCTCCTCCCCTCCCCTTCCCCCACCTCCCAGTCTATTTAGCTTTGCTGTGTCTTCACTCAACTCTTCCCGCCACATCCCCCTTTGCACACGTTTCTCCGTAATTGTGTTTGACTTACTGTAGAACACAGAAAGCTGAATACATGGGCATTGATAGAAATGCAAGGCCAGCTGGTGTGTGGGATTCATTTGGTTTTCTGTCATCAGACCTTCCTGGTGGGGCCTGATTTTCAGGTGAGTAGCCCTTGTGATGCAGAAGAATCACCAGTGGTGACTTATTGTCACCGAAGGACACCAGTCACTCTAGTGATGATGTGTTTGCAAGGCAGACTTCCTTGCCATCCTTATTGTTCTTTTTTTCTAATAATCATTTTTAAATCTTTATTTTACATACATGGGTATTTTGCCTGTATGTGAGTCTATGTACCATTTGTGTGTTTGGTGCCCATAGAGGCTTCAGATCCCCAAGCATTAGAGTTACAGACAGCTGTGAGAAGTCATATGGGTGCTGGAACTTGGGTCTTCTGGAAGAGCAGTCAGTAGTCTTAACCCCTGAGCCATCTCTCCAGCCCTCACCCCTGGGCTTCAAGGAGCTCATCTCCCCAGTGCAGAGGATGGAGGTGGCAGGTTGGTGACCACTGTTAAAAAGAATCCTTTAAAAGAGCCTCTCTGCCACGCAAAGAACTCCAATCAAACCAGATTAGACTGAATCAAAAATGCCCATGTTTAATAAACGCCACACTCCCAGGTGGATGGGGACAGCGCGGCGGGGAGAGGAGCCCACACAAACCCCACCGACCATGTGTTCCCTCCCCCTCCCCCCGTGCAAGCCTAAATACCCTTTGGGAGTGGTCCTGACCCTCCCTGGGGAGTGGCCGGGGCTTGGCAGGTTAGAAATTGGAGTCCAGACCAGGGCAATTCCCAGGCCAGGGGCTGGGGTGACACTTCCAACTCAATATTACAAGCACCAGTGGGTTAGAAAAGGAGCACTGTCTCTAGACAGCACCAGGTACCATAGATTTTATACACCAGAGAAGGCACAACCAACCCAACATCCCCATCTCAATCAATAGGATCCCATATCCAGAGAGAGGAAGCTACTTAATTAGTGCTCAGCTTTGAGAAACAGCGGCTGTGACTTAGGTCTCTGATACCCAGTCCTCTGTACATGCCAGAGACCTAGCTCTTCTCGTGCTCTTGGCAGCATTACCCATCTAGGAAGCCAAACTGAGAAGCTGGTGGAATTGGCCTTGGAATTCTGGGCAAACTGCATTTTATGTAATTTCTCCAAGTTCTGTATTCTCATTGAACTAAACACATTAATGCATTCTAAAATAGTCTTTAAAATATGGATCATGACTTTTCATTTCTAAGTAATTTTGAAGCAGAACCATCCTTTCCATTTTAAGAATGAAGAAATTGCAGCTGAGGCAGAGGTGCTGAGTTTGTTATTCAAAGTCACACGTGTAGGGAGTAGTGAGGCGGGCACTGGAGACCTAGTCCTTGGACTTCTGCTGTGGGCCAGCCAGCTGGGTCCTCCTACACTTGACAGTTCTACAGGAAAACCTGTGGGGGTACCAACTCCACGCTCAAGTATGACTTGGCCTTATTTGGGTTTTTACTGCCCTAAAGCACACATTCTTCTCTTTGGAGAGCTTTAGATTTCAGGTAGTTGCTAAAAAATAATGGGGCTTTCGGCCTGTGCACCGAAATAATGATGCTATTATCATGGGAACCCGGATCTGAACCCTGTCACTTTGAAGCTGTGTAGTGTAGGAAGTTTCTTAACCACCGTAACTTTGCTGTGTCCAGAGGGGAGTGAACATGCCAAAGTTTCTTGTGGAGTGGTCCTGGGTGGTAGAAGGGAAGAGGGCAGGGATAGGGAGAGAGAGAGAAGCTGAGCAGCAATGGAGGGCGGGCCTGCAGGGTCCTGAGCCCGGTGACTCTGCACAGTTACTCTGACTTGGGGCAACAGAGCCAAGGCTTTAAACAGAGCTTGTTAGTGGCTCGGTGGAAGTGATGCTCAGGCTTGGATGAACTGAGCTTCTTCACCCAAGCACAGTTAGCTCCAGAGAGGTGAGAGAGCTGGAAAATGGGTTCTTCAGTCCTGGATGGGGGGTACTGGGAGGACACGGGACAGTGTCCAGGAACAACACTTTGCGGTGTTTCCTAAGAACAGAACGGGATGATTAGAATACATGTGCAGGACAGGGTCAGAACAGGGGGTGTGGCCAGGCAACCGTAGGCCCCTCCTCCTCCCCTGCCTCACCTTACATCTTATTCTTCCCTAAGTAATCTAACCGCCCTCCAGGTAAACCTTCCTGGGCATCATCCAGAGACTTCACGAATCTCAGAGGCCTGGAGGGAAGGACCCTGGTTTGGGATCTGCTTGGCTGGCCATGCTGCTGCAGAGATATGGCAAGGTGTGCGTGCACAAGCCAGCGTGTTCCTGCCAGGTCATCTCTAAGCACTTCACGGAGACGACCATGTCGGATATGGCATTATCATTTCCTGAATCATACTGTGCTTAGTGTTGTGGGCCACAGTAGATTTTTGTCAACATGATTTAAATTTAACCACACAAAGGACACTGCTGTAGTGTATAGAGGGCAAGAACTGTCAAGTGGGAGTCACAAATACGGCCTCTGGTGTCACACAGAGGTTGACAATCAGCTGTGGTGGCGCACGCCTTTAATCCCAGCACTCAGAAGGCGGAGACAGGAGGATCTCTGTGAGTTGGAGGCCAGCCTGGTCTTCATAGTGAGTTCCAGGACAGAAAAGGATACACAGAAAAATCCCTGTCTCAGATTAAAAAAAAAAAAGATAGAAAGAAAGACTGGCAATTCCTAAGCTGAAAATCTGAAACCAAAATGTTCCCAAATCCAAAACATTCTTGGTGCTAGCATGATGCCACAGGTGGAAAATCCTATACCATAAAAATTTGCTACATGAGCAAAACTATTTTAAGAAATGATAGAAAGAAATGCCTTAATATTATACATATAAGGTAATAAGAGACATAAATGAATTTTGAAGATATATCATTGTATTCATGCAAATAATCCAAATATCTCTCCCTGTTTCCTCTCCCCATACAAATGTGACATGAACTACTTCTGCTCCCAAGCATTTCAGATGAAGGATATTTAGCTTGTGCACAGTTTTCTTTAGTCTTGAGAACTGCCAAGGTGGTAGCCAGTACTCCTGTCTTCCCTATGCGTACTGTTTCAGAGTGTGGCTCAGGGTGGTCAGGTCAAAAGGCCAAATGGACTCTGATGAGATAGGACTGGGATCCCGTCCAGGCGTCTGCTGAGGTCATTCTTGGTACAGCGCTTTGTTCTCTGGCTGGACGTTCTCCACTCTCAGAGAAAAGAAGATCTGGGAACATCTAGGAGGGGGGGAAAGGAAGAATATGAAGTCACAGTGGCTTTACATCACACATGGGGACATTAGGGGTGGGGGACCTTTCCTCATCTTCAGTGAGGAGGATGTGATCGAGGACAAAGGAGGAGTCTCGGGCTAGAAGAAGTTTAGGACTTGAAATGAGTTTCTGAAGACGACTGTGGCTCTTCCTCCCCAGAGGCTGCTGCAAATAGGACACCACAGCCATCAGTGACAATAATCAGTGGTTCGCTGCTCATCAGAATCTGGGGTGGGCTGATAAGACATCGGCCAGGGTCAACGAGACTGTCCCACTTCTAAACGACATGCTTCGTGAGAACCAGCTTGCAGACAGGACAGTTGGGGGTGGCTGATTATTCAGTCATCTTGAATCCCTTCGTTCCTCTCAGGGACCCCATAACAAGCAAATCTTTCTGGTGCATTTAAGAGTGGTCTTGGTTCATTTACATAACAGCTCAGAGCTCCACCTGCTGCAGGAAGTTGTCAGCTCTGCAAGTAGTTGCCCCTTCCTGGAGGGTCTGGAAGGCTTGTTTCTTTGGGTGTTCCCGTTGTCCTGATGTGTGATATTGAGGTATGCATTACGAAGCACCAATCTTCCTCGATACCCCCTCTCTCATCCTAATTCTTTCTCCTGAAGATGCCTGCATTCTCCATTCCCTAACTTCCCACCTCCAGGCCATTTTTATGCTCTTTTTCTTCTTCTTCCTTCTAGATGTTAATTGTTTATCTTTGGGCTTCATTTTGGTTTCCCTTCCATATGCGTCTCACACTTGTCCTTTGGGCCTTGAGCAGCCCCTTAGGTGAGGAATCCAGATACGCATCAAGGTCTAGGACACCCAGGAACTAGGAAGAAAAAGCTCCCAAAGACACAGGCGTCAGCTCCCCAGGCTCTGTCATCTCACTTGAGTCTCCTCACCTCTATGTGGAGATGGTGTTTCTTGCTTGTGAGCGGTGTGGCTGTCTTGCAAATGGTGTAGCACATGCTCCAAAGACGCTCAAGGAAAGGTCAGTGCTACAACTGCAGTTGCCTCTGCTGGAACTGTTTTTCCTGGCTGACTGCAGGCCCCCTGGAGGACTGGATGATGAGGAGCTACAGTGAGGGAGGGGGAGAACCTCAGCCTTCCCGGCACACAGGTAGATAGAGAATCCAAGCATAACAGAGAGCCCTGGGTGGTGGAAAAGTTCTCTTGGGTAGTATTGCTTCTGCTTGTGACTGCGGCTGCAGCATCGCGGAAACCTTACTCAGCGTGGATCACAGGACAAATATTAGGGAGCTCTGGATGGATCCTATACTAAAGGCCTGATACTTCCAGGTCATTAGCAACACTCTTAAAGGTTGACCTTTCCTCCAGTGAACCTTCTCTGTGACTACTAGGTTGGCTCCAACTTCTCAGAAAAGAGAATTAAAGTTACAACAGAGCTCAGAAGTCCTGACTTTTGATAGAAAGACATGATAAATCTGGTTTATAATTTTACAATCAGCAGTCTTCATAGCTAAGGTGCTGTGCATCTAGAATGAAAGGAACGATGTACAGCGTGGCTGCCTACACACAACTAAACATTGCATCCAAGACTTGGATCTAGCCGGGCAGTGGTGGCGCACGCCTTTAATCCCAGCACTCGGGAGGCAGAGGCAGGCGGATCTTTGTGAGTTCGAGACCAGCCTGGTCTACAAGAGCTAGTTCCAGGACAGGCTCCAAAGCCACAGAGAAACCCTGTCTCGAAAAACCAAAAAAAAAAAAAAAAGACTTGGATCTATCAGCTCTGTCAGTTCATGCAGTACCTCTTGCAGAACTAGACTGACAAGGGAATGTTGATGGGGTAGACTTGGGGAGTAGCACGGAGAAGGCCTTTGGGTATGTTCAAGGGCTTTGCAGGCTGGTGGCTGTTTCTTTACCGCATCTAATTCCTTCTCGCTGGTTCAGACAGATCACTCAAACAGTGCTCTTGTGTGTATCCGTCACTATTTTTTTTCAGTCACTATTAAGATCCATTAGTTCATAAATAGAATGACCAGAAAGAGAAAGTAAACAGAAAAACCAAAGAACGATGAAAAGCAAAAAGGCAAAAAATGGGGGGGGGGAAGGTAGGAAAACAGCTGGTTTTTTTTTTTAAGATACTAAAACAGGGTCAGTTTTACAAAGAAAACAGTTTAAAGTTTGCTGCACTCGATCCTGGAGGAAAGAGACTAAGTGGGAAGAAGGGCAGACGCTCTCTGGGGCAAGGAAAGAAAGCAGCAGAGAAGCCTGGAGGCTGACAATCACCTGTGCGTGAAGAGTACAGCTCAGGGGACATGCTGGCTGGGAGGGCAGTGGTGGGCCGAGGGCAGCTGGGAGGAGAAATATTTCGAAAGTCAGTGTTTGTAATTTGAGTTTATATGTGCATTGCATTACAGAGAGGAGGCTGTGCCGATGGCAGTAAGCCATTCTGTCTTCACCATCATGTGACTGTCATCCCATCTTATATCAACTTCACTCATCGTACGTGGATAAAATGACCACATTGTTGTAATTCCTGGAGTATAGTGAGGAGAATGAGCAGGCGCATTGTCTCTTCTTTGGGGTTTATCGTCCTGTGGAGGAGGTAAATAAAAATAAGAGAGTCTTACACAAAGACAAACAAGTCTGCATCCGTGCTCAATACGATGAACACTGATCTGTAAAGGAAAGCTGTGAAATGGCTTTTTCTGGATTGAAGCTGCCCGTTGAAGCTTCTCTGAGGGAGTGGTGATTGAACTGAGACCTGAAGCGCAGCAGAAACCATGTGGGTGAAAAGGTGAGCATGGCACAGAAGGTGGCAGGTGCAGAAGAGGGTGGCAGGAAGGAGACAGGTAAGGGTGTGAGTCTCCAGGGAGGAAGAAGTGCAAATTAGTGACTCTTGGGAAACAGGCCGAGACAGAGTTATAGAGGAGGAACACGAGCCATGGAGAAGTTAAGTGAAAGCAATAACACACCACGCAGAGTGACCAGAACCAGGTTTAGTCTTCCTACTGTGGGAAGCCAGCGGTCTTCACTGGTGTGTTTCACATATTAGGGGTTTTGCTTAGTGTGTGCCTGGGAAAATGTTCTTATCCCACGTTATTAATACTGTTAGTATTGCTAATCAAGCATCTAGAATATACATATAACACCATGTCGTGTCTTTGAACAGGAGTGTTAATAGATTTATGGGCTTTATAAGTCATCATATCTCTATTTAACTTTCTAACATTCTTCTGGACTGTTCCCAACTATGAATATCACAGTATCAAGGATAATTCCTCCTTTGTGGAGCTGAGAAAAACACAGTCAGTTGCACAGGCCGATTACCACAAGGCTGTACATGCTGTGCGCCCTAGGGTTGCACACTTGCAAATCTGCAATATGAGTGAGAAACACTGCAAACTCATTGTTAAGTTGAATTTTGGAAATGAAAAAAAACCTACAGAATAGATTCTTCTGAAACTATGTTTGATACTACCATGCCTTTGTACAGCAAGGTTTCTTTAAGAGCAGAACTTCCTTGTAATATGCTGTGAAATCATTTGAGGGATGAATTAAACACTGTAGCAGCATGCTTGCTGTTTGCATGGGAGAAGATGGCTCTGGTGTAGGTTACAGTTCTGCCTCGTGTCCTTTATTTTTAAATCAGGCAGCTGTGATGGAGGGTCTACATCTAATGCTATGCAACTCTCGCCAGCTGGTTTTCTGCACTGGTCTGGAGATCTTGGCATAGATGGCTCAGGATGGTGAAAGCTGGGTGGCTGACCTTCAAGGTCTCCTCGTGTGCAGCCACCTACAGCATCACAATGGACTCCTCTTCCTGTGCTCTGTGCCAAAAGCCTCTTCTCCCTCAAATGTCCTCCATCTGGCTTCTCAAACTCTCTGCGTTTTTATGCAATATGTTTGACTCCTTTTATTTCTGTGCCCTCTAAACAAGTTGCCTGTCTCTTAATGTTTTGTTTTGGTTTGTTTTTTGGTACTGTCTTTTTGCTTTCCACCCAAACTCACTTTGTAGCTCTGTCTCCTTCTCTTGCTTACATTTAGTCTCTTGCCACTGATAACTTCCTAGATAACTTTCTCATTCTTCTTTCTTCCAGGGCAGACCTACCCCAGGGGAGCTCTAGAAGGTAGAGTAAGGGCTTCAGAAGCAAGCAGACCTGGGCTTGAACCTGACTCCACCAACTATCAGCATATGACATGACTGTAGTCAGTGATTTAAACTCCCTGGGTACCAGTAATAAGGTCAGAACAAGTAAAAGTTCTCATCCCGCCTCCCCTTTGGTAAAGGAGAGCCATCACGTGGCACCTAGTAGATGGTAAAATCAGATAGCCTCCTTTTTACTTTCAACAGAGTGACAAAAAAGGGGGAAATCTCAAAGGTAAACCTAAAATATCAACAGAATCCTGTCAAGTTCAAGGAGAAAGTAGAGAGTAAAAAAAAGAAACGAGTCGCGATCCTCGGTGGAAGGAGTAGAACTAATGAGCTGACCAGGCTTGAGGCTCCAGTCTTGACTCACTGACCATAGGCTCCCTGGTCCCCATCTGGAGATGGCTATGGCCTGTGAATGGGACAGGAATGTGACTTAGCAATTAAGCCACCCCTTTGAATGTTTTCTGCATCATTCCCAATCCTAGGACTCCTCCACTCTGAAGTTGGTTGTCCTGTGCTCTTCCAATCAGGAGACTATTTTATATGTGGGTCAGTTTCCCATTAACTATTCTTATTTCAATCACAGGATGTCTGAGCCGGTGTCACTTTGAGTAAGACTCCCGAGTTCCCAGTCAGCTATTTTTATCTGTGACGCTGAACTTCCACTTGGCACATCAATTGTGTTAATGTCAGCAGGTCCCAAGTTTCATGCTATAAAATTGTGATGGTTTTATTGACCAATTAGCATAGGCTAATGATGATTGTTTTTATGAAAGTTGGTGGGTCACACTCTGGACAGCAGGCTGAACAATGTCATTGAAGTTTTAATCATAGATCATAAAATATTGGAACTGGAAGGTCTCAGAAACCAGGTAGTCCAACCTTCTCTGTTTACAAAGGAGGAAACTGAGGCCTAGGGAGGTTCATTTCTGACTAAAATGACCAGCAAGATAGGGACATGGAAGAACCTGGAGGAACAGATATTTCTCCTAAATCATTCAGTGAGGAGACTCTGCTCTCACAGGAAGCCCCAGTTCACTGCTAGTGTCTGCTGCCTTCCCCTTCTTGCCGCTGCGGTGGAGTGGGCTTCTGCCCTGTCTCACACACTCCACGTTCCTGACTCTGCACTTCACACTCACTGATCTCCTTTACATTTTTTTAGTAAGGAGGCTCTGAGCCCCTTTCGATCTTCCTTCCTTCTTTTTCCTTTTCTTTCTTTCTTTTTTTTTCAAGACAAGATTTCCCTGTGTAGCCTTGGCTGTTCTAGAACTCACTCTGTAGACTAGGCTGCCTCTGCCTCCTGAGTGCTGGGGTTAAACTTCACCTGAAAAATGCCCTCACAGACATGTCCAGAGATGTGTCTTCTAGATGATTCCAAATCCAGTCAAATTGACAAGAGGATTAATAGCCACACTCAAGAAGAGTGGGCACGAACTCACCTTAGCAGTGGCCGCACAACAAGACCTGCACAAGAACAGCTCAGTGAGCAACTCTAATAGATTTTCAAAAGAGGGGGAGAACATGAGGGTTGGGTGTGTCCAGTAGGACAGAGAGTGGGAAGTTAGATGTTGGTATGATCAAGACACACTGTATATGTGTCTGAAATAGCCACAGAGTGAATAAAAAATATTCTTTCCAAAAAAAAAAGACAAACTGAGACACCTCGATTGAAAAACTAAGTTTTTATGGATAAGGTCAAGTTTGAGTCAACAAAGGACTCATGGCCACGCTGCAGCTCCTGGCCATCGGGCACAACCTGCTGCTCTTCAAGGCCTGAATAACGTCTCTATAATGAGACAGTTCCCCCACTCAGCCAAGGAAAAATAGCCATGGGACTCTGAGGTGCACCCTAGTTAGAAAGAGGAAAGGTACCTAAGAATACATTTCCACTGGTTTAGCGCTTCAGCTGCGTGTTGACTGGCCCCTGGACAAGGCTGCAAGACCTGGACCGATCTGCCCCATAACCTTGTGGCTGCTGTCTGTGCAATGCTCACTCGGAAGCTCCAGTTTCACCTAGAGAGGCCGTGGCTGCTCCAGTCCACCCTTTGCCTGGCAACCTCCTGTTGATTGAACCGTTGTGCTGATGGATTTCTTGTTTGGCTGAATCTGGCTCAAGGTCGTCCAGCAGAGCCATTGCAAAGGTCCCATAGAGTTTGCAGTTGGGACATCTCCCCAGCAATACAGATGCGGGGACCAAGATACACTATGCACGTGCACAAACTGCTAAGGAATAATAAAAAAAAATCTTTCAAAAAAAAAACATAGCTTGAGGCATGGGGCCACCTTGACTGGAAAAATAAGTTTTTCAGATGACGACAAGTTCATTTAATAAACAGATGAACAACAAATCTACAAAAAGTTAGTTCCCACACAGTGGTGCTCAGCAGACAACAGGAAATCAGTCTGTCTATTCACCAACCCCCCTGGTTGGTACTGGGGTGGCAAGGTGACACCTACAGACAGATCACAGAGAAACCTCATGTCCTGAGTGTTGCTCCCAACTGACAGCACTCCCTTCCTCTTTCCTCCCTCCATCCCTTCCTTCCTCTTTTCTCCCTCCATCCCTTCCTTCCTTTCTCTTTCCTCCCTCCATCCCTTCCTTCCTTTCTCTTTCCTCCCTCCATCCCTTCCTTTCTCTTTCCTCCCTACATCCTTTCCTTCCTTTCTCTTTCCTCCCTCCATCCCTTCCTTCCTTTTTCTTTCCTCCCTCCATCCCTTCCTTCCTTTCTCCTTCCTCCCTCCATCCCTTCCTTCCTTCCTCCTTTCTTCCCTTATTTCATCTATTCTTTCTCTTCTCCCTTCCCTTAAGTATTTATTGAGCATCTACTCAGTACCGGGTATGAAACCACAGGGCCGCTGTAAAAGAGGGGATACAAAAGTTAATAAATGGCAGACTCTTCTCGATGAAGCCATGAAGAAAGAAAGAAGGAAAGAAAGAAAGAAAGAAAGAAAGAAAGAAAGAAAGAAAGAAAGAAAAGAAGAAAGGAAGCAAAGTCATGCATGAACGTAACTGTCTGAAACTCAGAGAATCCATTACATGTTCTAAGGCAACTCCACACAAGATGAGGGCAGAAAGAATTCCTGTGATTGCAGGGGATGCAAGAATCATGACATCTGAGCTATTTTAGGAACATTCTATACAAGTATCCCTATGTGATGGCACTAGCATTCTCCCCAGTAGCACCGGCGTGACTCTGGGGCTGGCTCTGTGGAAGCGTTCTCTCTCCTGCTGATGCACTAAGGTCTCTGCGCACAGAAGTTTAAAATGCAAGTCAGGCAGTAATGTAGACTTCCATATTCAGGAACCACAAATCAGACAGTATGTGTTTGGAAAATGGACTTTAAAATGTCAGCCATATCTATTATAGCAACACAGAGAAAAGTGCAGTTTTTAAAGAGATAAAATACCTCATGCGTATAGTTGTCAAAGATGAGCGGTGCCCTTTGGAAGGATGCTCAAAGCATCCTTCCATCCATCAGGCAGACAGTCCAGGAGAGCTTCATGGAGGAAGACTGTCTTCAGGGACTGACAGGAGGAGGTCACCTGAGCTAGATGCTGCTGGGGGGAAGGGCAGTTACTGGGTGTGGCCTGAGTCCAGAATGTGCAGTAATGAGCCATGGATAAATGATATTGAGTGAACATGAAAATAAACTAAGAGCAGGAACAGTGAGAAAAGGTTTTGGTTTAAAAAGACTTGGACTGGGATAAAACAGGGGCTGAAGGAGTTTTGGCATCTATCCTGAGCCTCTGGGGAAGGGCTTTGATGGGTGGGTGCTGCCCCTGGGGAATGCAAATGCCCATTAGGGGAGATAATTCAGAGTAGAGCTTGGGGGAATTGCTCAGTGGTACAGTGCCTGCCTAGTATGCCTGGGTCCAGTCCTCAACACAGCCACAAAACGGTCTTCAGGAGACTAGGAGTAGCTTTGCCTGTGCAGTATCCCATCCCCTTGAGGAACCTGTGCCTTTGCCTCCTCCTGTAGTATGTTAAGCTGAGAATCCAAGGTGGCCATGGGGCCAGTTCAGACTGGGCTATACGGTTTAGAGGCAGAGAGCAAAGGTAGTGGCATTTCAATTGTATTTTAAGAAATATAGCTTGCCTGGGGATCTGGGAGTAAAACAGTCCCACTGGTCAGCTTTATAGACCAGGTTATGGTAACACACACCTTTAATCCCAGTAGCTACACACTAGTTGTCACAGAAACCAGATGGTTCATGCCTTTAATCCCAGCCCTAGAGAGGAATATAAAATGGGGCGATACTTATTCCGAGATTCCTGGAGGCAGGATCACCATTTCAGACTGAGGTCGAGGTAAGAGCCAGTGGCTGACTTTTTTGCTTTTCAGATCTTCAGGTTGAACCCGAATTTCTGACCCTGAGTTTTTACTAATTGCGGTTCAGCCTTTGGTGTGGCTGTGGCTGAAGAAGAGGACAAAGATGGTCTGCATACTCTTGGACAATCGAAGAGAAAAGTCACTAAAGATGTCAAAACAAAAACCAGAGTGGCTATTCATTGTATAGTGTGTGCAAGTGTGTATGTGTGTGTGTGCTCGTGCACACTACCTGCCTCCGAAGATGGGCACTGTTATCTAGAAGGGAAGCAGAGGTGCAGAAATGTGAGATGTTCTAAGGTGGCCCTGTTAAGAACAGTAGATCTGGAATTCAGAAAGATTTTGCACTCCCGTAGAGCTCTCAGCCATTGCCTGCCCTGGTTGGTTCGGTCACAGGCTTGCTTTGAGTTTTCAATGCTGTTGTTTTGGTGAGGTGAAACATGGAGGTACCTGCAGTTCTTGGGGTCCAGATCTGAACTCAGTGGTGGCATATGAGAGCACAGGGTCTCCGCGAAGGGAGCTAGAGACCTGCTGTCAGGAGGTGAAGAACAAGAGCCCTCTCGCTCATCAAGCGTGTCCACAGTTTTTTGCCTTAATATTATCATGACAGCTTTGGAAATTTGGAATAATTTTTTTAAATCCCATTTCCCGGTTGAGGAACCTGAGCCTGGGAGAGGTGAACAGAATTGCCTAAGGTCATCTAGTAGATACAAGGCTGGCGAGCAGAACCGGAATTTCTTCGCTAGACTCTGTTTCTTGCTGGGATTGGATGTGAGGTTCCTTGAAGTCATTTCAGAAGGGAAGGGGGCAGAGGAGGGCTAGCTGGGTTTCAAAGAACTGAATGGGAGAGGCTATGAGGACAAAGTCACTTTCCAGCACTGTCTGCCTGCATGCCACCACACTTCTCTGCATGGCGATAAGGGACTAAACCTCTGAACTGAAAGCCAGCCTCAATTAAAAGCTTCCTTCATAAGAGTTGCTATGGCCATGGTGTCTCTTTACAGCAATAAAACCATATCTAAGATGGCAGGTATCTTAGATGTGGATCCCTTTACCGTCATCTCATCTTTCCTGGTGTCTCAGACATGTGGGGATCCTAAAGACCGCAGAGGCTGTTCAAGTTGCCCTGCTGATGAGCCCTGGGCAGCCACAGAAGGAGCATAAGCTTTTGAGACAATCTGCTCTAGATTCTAACACCTCTCTTGGGCTTGCCACTTCCTGTTTTGGTAATTTTTGTCTCTGTTTCTCTTTCCATAACACGGACTAATAATTGCTTCTTTACAGTCATAAGGAGTGTGTAATGAATGCATAGTCACACAATTAAATGAATTTCCTTTATCTCAGGGGCCCACCACTTACCAGCAATATAAGAGCTGGGGATAATTCCATAAGGTTCCTGCCCTCAGGGGGTTACAGTGCCAACAACCCACTTCCCTCCCCCAGCATTTTCCACTTCCCACAGCTAAAGGCGCTCCTCTCCCTCCATCCCTCCCAGATCCTCCTAGTGGCCAGGGAGTAGGAGGGAGGGAGTTTTAAGAGGATCAAAAATTCAAGCCTTCTTGTGAGTTCCTGAACTGTTGGGGGAGGGGGGCATGGAGGGGTGTGGGTCATGGGGGAGGGATGAAATGGCCTTCTAGAACTCTTACTATCAACAGTCCTTGCTCCAGAAGCCCAGAGAGTTTGACAGCAGATGATGATCACATAAGCGTTCCCGGTTTCCTGAGGGAAGCTAAAGGCAAAGCAGAAAGCACTGGAGTGTGCTTTTGTTGACAGCTGCTGGACCCCAGTGTCTGGCTCAGGATCCCAGGCTGTAGGGGTGGAGAGGTAGTTAGTACTCAGCATAAGACCCGAAAGATCCAGCATTGATGCCCAGAGTTCTGGGACCAAGTTCATCCTTACCCATATCCTAATCACCAGCTCGCTCTGAGCCCTGCTTGCCAGGCAGGGCTAATGCTCCCAAATATGCAAATGGGGATTATTATTCCCATTTGCTAGATCAAGAAACTGAGGCTTGGAGGAGTGGAGTGGCTTGCTCCATCACAGTAACCCGGATCCTAATACAAGATCTCTCTGTTTCTCTGCTTCTGTCACACACACGCACGCACGCACGCACGCGTGTCGGACACAGGGACGCCAATAGCTCAGGGTGAGGGAGGTAAGGGAAAGCAGAGGCGGTAAGTTGCCCACCATTCTTCCTGGGATTCACTTCTTCACCAGATGGATTTTTTCTCCTTCCCACGTCCCCTTGAGATTCATTTTCTTCCCTCTCCCCGTCCCCCCACCCCTTTCTGCTTCCTGACTCATTCCTTGCTCTTTCTTCCTCAGCACTCAGTCCTTGTCCTTTTCCTTTTCCTCCCTCCCTCCCTCTCCCTAGCGTTCTGAACTCCCAGGTTCCTTCTTTCTTCTCTTCCCTCTTTCCGGTCTCTTTGTCTCTCCCCCCCCCACTTTCCTTTCTTCTTCCTTTGCTATCTCCCCGCGTCCCCCGCTCCCGGGTCCGCTCTCCCACTCTGCGCCCCCAGCCCTCCCTCCGCCCTCGCCCCGCCCTCCCCTCCCAGCCTCTCCCTCTTCCTTCTCCACTCTCTCGCTCTCTGTGATTTATTACTTGCCCTGCTGCTTCTGACAAACTATTTGTAGGAAAATGAGATTTGGTCCGCGCTGGATGGTTCCTCTGGGAGGCAGGCATGGGGGTCGGGTGTCGGAGCCCCCGTGTGGCGCCCCCGCCGGAGCCCCACGGCGCTTACGGAGCTCTTTAAGATAAATGAGCAAAATTAAGAGACTCACTGGGGGAAGAAAACCCTGGCTGGCAGTGAGTGAGAGCGGATGGCACACAGTTTCCTCCCAAAAAGGCATCCGCGTGCCCCCTACTGGGGCCTCCCCCATCCGCTGCAGTCTTCAGGGAACTCTTTCCCAGGAGAACTTCCAGCCCCCGGACAGGGCCGCTCTGTTCCCAGGATGTGGCACCAACAAGGTCTGAGACCTCTAGTAAGGTGCACAGACTGGGAACCTCAGTGGGGCAACAGCTCTGGGGCGGCATGGAAGAAACCTGACAGAAGAGAAGGGACTGAGAGCTAGGCTGGGGTGTTAATAGCTATGCGGGACAGCCCCAAGCCACTAAGGCACAAGATAACTTAGCCACACCCAGTCCCATTGGAGTATAGTTCACGTCCTCCTGTCAGGGGGACAAGAAGCTATGCTGCCTTCAGCCTCAGGTTCCAGAGTGTAGAGGCCTAGGAGGCTCTGGGCAAAGATGAGCTCTGAAGCCTATCTTCAAAGTCAAGGATTTAACTGTCTGTTTATTGGGGAATAGAAGGGGTGTGGCTCTCTGGATTTCCTGCAGTGCCTGTGGGCTAACTCACCTTAGGTGTTAAATATTATCTGCAAAGTAAGTGCATGAACAGTGTCTTGGAAGCTCAGGGCTGTTTTCAGCTCCATTGGAAAGTGCAACAGAACCAGGTTTTCAAGTTCCTTTTCTCTCCTTTTAATTTTAAAAGTGGTATACTTTCAAAGCAGGTGAGCTAAGCATACAGGGGAAATAAAAGGGCTCAGTGGTAGCGTCTTCGTCCATTCGTCCGTCCATCCGTCTGTCCGTCCGTGTCAGCGTCAGCATGGAAACAGTCCTTATTTCACTCTCCAACACAAAGGGGAGGAGGGGGGAAGAATCTAAAAGCCACGTGTTATTTCTACTATTGATAGTTTGATGATCTTTTTCCAAATTTAAAATATGCATTAAAAGCTAATATGTGGTCAACATGTGTGATCTGCTTTTAGCTACTCGATATTGTTCCACGAGTACCTTTTTACTCTATTTCATATTCCTCCTAAACATAATTTTATCACATTCATTTGTTTTATTTTGCATGTGTTTGTGTATGTATACGTATGTGTGTGCCAGAGGTCCTCTTCTACCATCTGTGCCAGTGCTGAGCTCAGGTGGTCAGGCCTTCACCTGCTGAGACCCCTTCATGGCCCCTAAAACATAACTTTGAGTAAATTTGGTGTTTTACGTCTTCATATGTTCTGTATATGATTATTTTTATAAGGGCCATATTCTGTTCATTCCCATTATTTCCATGGTTTTTGCTGTTCTAAAGGTGTTGGTGCACGATTTGTCTAATTATATCTTCCTTTTATCACAGCCATAAAGCAGCGATCTGCTCCTCCCGGTTTCCTAAGGACAAGATGGGATGCATATTAATATAGTAAGTGACAGTCTCCTGGGCCTGACTCGAGTTCTCAGGCTGGATCGGCTCCTCCAGAATTTTTCAGGTTTCCAAAGACATTCCAGGTCTGTAAGCCAAAACAATCTGAGAATGTTCTGGAAGCAAGGAAGTGGGTAAGACTTCGGCTGCTGCAAGTATCAAAGAAATTTAAAGAAAATGATTACTCCATTTGAATCAATGTAAGATATCGATAAGTAAAGATAGCAAATTATAATAAGGTTGCAATGACCTCCGTTGTGTTTTTATATGTGATATTAATACAAAGTGTGTTAAAATGAAAGAGTTAAAAATGGTGAGGTCATCCTAGGACTCCAGCATGGAACGGAAATTCTGATAACACATATTGTACAGGAAAGGGGTGGGGGGGTTGAGATGGAAACCTATTAGAAATAAAAACAGAAAATGTGTGTCACCCTGCCCAGAGGACTGGTACTTTGACAGGCAAGTTCCCTTCTCTTTCTTGAAGAACAAGGATTTGTGACTACAGCCATTTTCCCTATCTGTCTGGAACTTCTGGGTCTCAGGAATCCTGGGCAGTAGCATGAACTTTTCCATGTGTTCTTTTTCTGAGTGCTTCCATCAACACTTTTATTGGAAGCCAAATAAAGTACACATACATAGGACTGAGTTTCCTCCCGACACAGCCAGTCGATTTCTTGGGATCTTTGAGAATGGCTCACATCACTTTTTTTAAACTGCAGTGTTGGGTGGCTGAGCAGCTCTCTGATACAGAATGGACACGGTGGAGGGGGCACGACACGAACAAGGAGTAGGGCTGGGTGGCACCCACGGACCTCTTTCAGTATTTGGAAATGACTGACTACAATAAAGTATATCAAGCCAGTAAAATATCAAGTGTTTTTGCTTTGGGCCGACTTATAGCACTTTGAGTTAGCATCCTTACTTACTGTCTCAAGTGGGTTGCTCTGAGTGTCTTTTTCCTAGGTCCTTGATTCATAAGTGAAAAAAAGATCCAGTGGTTTAATAATCAGTCTGTCTAGTTTTCTCATCATGAAGGCATTCGTGACTGGGTAACAATGGGATCTTCAATGGAATGAGCTTTGGAAGAAGGCTCCAGCTTCTAATTGTGCTTCTCCCTACCATTCAGCTGCCCTTCAGACTTTCAAAACATGCCCAAACAAGAAAAGACTCCCTTGAGCTAAGACAAACCAGTGGTAGGGATTTTCTACTTAGATCACCCAAATCTTTTCCACACCAAGAGAAGAGAAAGGTGAGGCCTCTCCTGGTGGGGTGAAGCTGAGGGAAGAGATATAACTGTAGAAAACACAGAGACTTAAGCCAAGAGAGAGTGCCCTATAACTGATTCAAACTGGAGACCCCCTACCTCATTTTATTAATAAGAAAAGATGTGATGGCAAGCGTGGGGTGCTGGGGAGGGGGAAAAGAAAAGAAATTAAAACACCATGATCTTTTTAATATGGTCTAAGATTTATTCTGCATAATCTAGTCATATTTTTGATAGGAAATTCACAACTCCTCTGTCCCCAGTAACAGAACGGTGATCTTTATGGGGCCAGCATGAGGAAGCTGGCGGGCATGGCCCCCGTCACATTAAACTGTCTCAGTGAAGAAGCAATTTGTTTGATATTAAGAGTTATAAAAATATCAGTGCAGAGCGGTTATGCTGGGGATATTGCGCCAGCCAATCTGAATTTTAATGTAGTGTGAGCAATAAGTGAGCAATAAGCACCGCGTTCCCCAGGCTCGCGCCACTTTCCCTCTGCAAATATTTGAAGAGAAAAAAAGCTGAGGCTTGGAGTGTCTTGCTCTTTTCCATTTGGGCCTCATGTGGGCTCTCTCCTCATCAGATGCAGGAGAACTGACAAGGGTTATGAGGTGCCTGGGAAGGGGATTCTTGGAAAACCACCCAGCATAAGTGACCATAGCGTCTTTGGCTTGGAAAGGTTGAGAATCAGACTGGTCACCCCAGCCACACCACCACATCCATGCTCCCCGTCGATGTAAATAACCATCTCAGTGCCCCTCCACCCATCCATAGCTTGAAAATTTCATCCCAGCACTCTGTTAACTTCTTACTCCTTCCCATCCTTTATATCCACCCCAAAATGCCTTCCTCGTCATCCTACTGAGCTCCATCGCCCCCCATCCCTTTATCTCAGGCTGTGGCCCTTTGGCGCATGCTCTGACCTCTCCCCTCGCTCTCCCATCAGTCTTCTGATTATTTTCATCACCGCCATTCTTCTCCTTTCACCTCCCAGTCACCTCTGCCCAGCCTCCTCTCCCATAAATATCCATTCAGCCTTACAGATAGATCCTCCTGATACACACGAACCAATTAATTCCATTTTCACAGGGTACCTACTTGGTGTCAGGCAGAGTGACGGGAGGAGGCACAAACACGAAGAGGATCAGTAGTTTGCTTTCTGGCGTCTTACGGTTCAGTTAGTAGGGGGCAGTGGGGTGGACCTGTTGGTACCAAGCAATCACTATGGTCATTTTAACTCAGGGCAAGGTGAGATAAGATTCCCACAACAAAGGCATCAGAGGGCGGGAGGAGGAAAGACTCATTTGACTGGGAGGAAATAGGGGATATGCTGTAGCAGAGGTGGACAGTGGCTGGGCCTCTTGGCAGGGTTACTAATCGGAGTAACTGAAGAGCAAGATGAAGAAGAGCCTCTCAGAGGAAGCAGGGGCAGGGGCAGTCAGAAGGAAATGTTAAAAAATAGTGAGTCCAACTGGAGAGGTAGCTCAATAGTTAAACTGCTCTTCCAGAGGACCTAAGTTCAATTCCCAGCACCCACAGGTAGCTCACAGCTGTCCAGTTCCAGAGGTCTGACACCCTCACACAGACACATGTGCAGGCAAGACACTAATGTACACAAAATAATTTAAAAAAAAAAAAAGAAAGAGAGCAAGTCATCCATCTTGGCTGAAGAGGCCCAGAGACATCCAGGTTTATGGTCAAGCTAATGAAAAGCATCATACAAGCTGGTCCCCAGGCTGCCTGGTTCCCAGCTTGGAACACATCCCATTGTGCCACAAGACCTTTCCAGGGTGTCTGGGAAGGCAGCACAATTGAAGTCTCTTCATTCACCAGCGTGAGCAGCAGGGTTTCCTACTGTCTGTGCACAAGGGCTGCACAGCTCAGCAAGCTTGCATTTCTGGACGCATAGTGCTACAGATCATGCATGGGCGCATCTTCCTCTCAAGATGCAGGGTAGAGCAAGCCTTGTGAAACAAGGGAGTACAAACACTTTACAGATCTGCCTTCAGATTTCACTTCGCTGCCAGACTTTATGAAGAGGTAATCTGATGGCTGCGGATGAGACTCAGGAGTAGAGCATTTGGCTAGCACGGTCAAGGCTCTGGGATCAACCCTCACCACTGCCCCATATGTAGGTATATATGCTGGTGACAGGGGTTGGGTGGGGTGGGGGAGGGAAAGAAATTTTGAGGTAGTGTCTGAGAAGAATATCTGTAATTATCTGAAAAAGTGATTAATATACTCCCTATTTTACATATCTGAGACCAGATTTCATTCCAACTACTTTGACCAAATACAACACTGAGTGCTGAAGCAGATATCAGGAGTCATTTGTTGTCTATGAAACAAAACTGTACAAACAAATATAATAATGACACTTAGCATAATAATTTGGAAATATAGGGGTTTTTTTTAAAGTTTTTTGTTGTTTTTGTTTTTTTGTTTTTTTTAAAGATATTTATTTATTATGTATACAATATTCTGTCTGTGTGTATGTCTGTAGGCCAGAAGAGGGCCCCAGACCTCATTACAGATGGTTGTGAGCCACCATGTGGTTGCTGGGAATTGAACTCAGGACCTTTGGAAGAGCAGGCAATGTTCTTAACCACTGAGCCATCTCTCCAGCCCCTTGTTTTTGTTTTTTGAGACAGGGTTTCTCTGTAGCTTTGGAACCTGTCCTGGAACTAGCTTTTGTGAACCAGGCTGGCCTCGAATTCACAAAGATTCGCCTGCCTCTGCTTCTTGAGTGCAGAAATATAGTTATTTTATGAAAAGATATACTAACTTGAATGGATTTATTATATTATTGATTTTAAATCATTCATAAATATATTAACAACTCTGGTTTGTATATAATATGACAGCTATTAGTACCTATAACCCACATGATCAAATATCGCTAGATATTTTTCTAAATAACTTTTCTAGATTATAATGTTCTGAGATCAAAATATTGAGACTTTTTGGACCTCAGAGCATTTCTAAAAGTTCAGTAATTTCACTGTCTTGTCTGTTTGGCTTAGAAAGAATAAACCTGTTCTCCCTCCCCCCTCTTTCTCTCTATCTCTCTGTCCCCCTGTCTCTCTGTCGCTCTCTCTCTCTCTGCCTCTTTCTCTGTCGCTCTCTCTCTCTGCCTCTTTCTCTGCTGCTCTCTCTCTCTCTCTCTGCCTCTTTCTCTGTTGCGCTCTCTCTCTCTGCCTCTCTCTCTCTCTGTTGCTCTCTCTCTGTTGTTCTCTCTCTCTCTGTGTTCTTCTCTCTATTCCTCTCTCCTTTTCTCTCTGTGCGTATCTCTCTCTTGCTCTCCCTGCGTGTTTTCCCTCCAGCCCCTTTCTGCTCTTTCTCTATTAATCTCTCCTCTTGCTCTTCTTGTCATTACCCCTCCTCCCTCACCAGTTGCAGCATGCTGCTTATGCTGCTTTACCCTTTAAGTCCTCTGGAAGGACTTCTCATCTGCTTCCTTTCTGTAACACTCCCAGCATGCCTCCCTCACCTCCCAGATTCTATATTTTGGCCACTTAAATTCCTCTCACTGACATCCCTCTCTCTTTCACTGATATCTTCATCCCCAGCTCCCAACATCTTAGCTGTCAGCTCCTTGACCAAGCCACGTTGTGATGGTTTGAATGTAAGTGGTCCCCATGAAAAGCTTATTGGGAGTGACTTTGTTGGAGTAGGTGTGGATTTGTTGGAGGCAGTGTGTCACTGTGAAGGCAGGCTTTGAGGTCTCATATGTGCTCAAGCTAAGCCCAGTGTCTCAGACCACTTCCTGTTGCCTGCTGATGAAGATGTAGGACTCTCAGCTCCAGCATCATGTCTGCCTGCACACCGCCATGCTCCCCACCATGATGATAGTGGACTAAACTGCTGCAACTGTAATCCACCCAATTAAATGTTTTCCTTATAAAAGTTGCCATGGTCAGTGGGCCATGGTGATGCATGCCTTTAGTCCCAGTACTTGGGAGGCAGAGGAAGGTAGATCTCAGTGAGTTCAAAGCCAGCCTGGTCTACAAAGTAAGTTCCAGGACTACCACAGATTCACAGAGACACCTATTTAAAAAAAAAGAAAAAAGAGTTGCCATGATCATAGTGTCTCTTCACAGCAATAGAAACCTAACTAAGACACATGTAAAGGTCAGGCAATGATGGTGCACACCTTTAATCCCAGAATTCAAGGAGGCAGAGGCAGGCAGATCTCTGTGAGTTTGAGACCAACCTGGTCTACAGAATGAGTTCCAGGACAGCCAAAAATATAGAGAAACCCTGTCTCAGAAAAAAAAAAGACACATGTATACTTTCATCTTTACTCTGTAGCTTCTCAAAGCCTCAGTTTTCTGCTGAGGGGAGAAATTTGGCCTGAGAATCATGCTGATCATTTTTCGGATGAAGGAGACTGTTCCTGCATCTCCTAGTCCAGCCTCCGTCCTACCTCATGGAACAGATGAGGGATGTGGCTGCTACAAAGGAGGGGACACAGTCTGAAGGCGAGCAAGCCCAAGTCAGAGCTTGGACTTTGCCACACACTAACAAGATGGTTTTAACCAGGTTGTTGTTTCTTTCTGATCTTTCTGATCCTTATAAACTAAGGATAATAATTCAGTCAGATTATACATAGACAGGCAGAGCATAAATACTCCTCAAGATTCACTGTTAGCACCACACAGAAATGTGTTGGCAATCAGTAAATGTGGGTGTTCACAAGCTAGTTAATTATCGGCCTGGATAATTTCCATAATCTGTAAATGAGGTCATAAGCAATGAAAGGAGCTTTCTCCGAGTCTCTCTCATAAAGTGCCCAGTAATTTAAGGATGAGGTCTACAGACCAATCATAGCAAACCCTGTGGTATATACCTACTTTCCAGATTCTCACATTCTCCATAATCTTCTGCAGCTTTCAGTGCTTAAGGATCTGCACAGGTTGCCTTTGGTGATGGTGACTGATATCCCTCACATCTTGCTAAGTGTCAGGCTCTCAGTGTTTCACCAAGATGCCATCTGCAGTCACGGCCCTCACACCTTTAACACTGTGTAGTTCACACGGGAGCCGGGGCCCCTCAGTGTAATTTTTGATGTTGTTCAGCCATCATTTCTTTAACTTGAAGGTAAGAAGTTTATTTCCTGTAGACACTCTGAGGATTGTGTGGGCTAATGTGTGGGCAGGCCTTCTGTGATGTCCCCCGCCCCTCTCAAATGCTACTTTTCATTATTTTCTTTCTGAAAAGTCCATTAGCCTATCCATGAAAAGGAGGGATGACAGTTGCCAATCTTCCAGCCTTTCCCATTCTTCCAAGGACAACGCTGTCTAAGGGTGGACAAGTGGACACCGATGTCTGGCTGCCTGCCCCTCCACCCACCTCCTGTCCAGTCCTGACCTGTCTCTACTTAGCATTCTCAAACAACCTTAGTGCTCAGGAAGGCAGTCCTCCTGTTTGTCTTTTCTCCCTCCTTCATTCTTTGGACTTGCCCAACGTACTTTGAACAGGATGGTTCCTTACGTAATCTGACCACGCCCTCACCTTCCTGCCAGAGAGAAGAATGAGGTCACATGAGCACAGTTCTTGAAACTGGAGAGGTCGCATCTGGGCCTGGAGAATATATCCCCAGCTCTGTCAGTGCCTTGGGCTCCTTCTGTCCATCTCACATGGTCCCTGGGAACGAAAGGTTATTCACAAATCTCTTTTAACTCATCTGCTGCTCACACCTATTTCTTGACTGTGTCCCATCTTCCAAAACCACTTTGTTCAGGATTCCTCTTGAAGGGTGGACATCACCCTTGCTCTTGACAATGATTATGGTACAATCTGGAAAATGAGAGGGAAACGGTCCCTGCCTTCTTTTGTGGGTCCTTTATAAGGTGTCAAAACACCCTGTTCCCAAGATGTTATGGTTCCTTCAGCTTTTCATTTGCTCTGCAAATGGACTCCAGACTACTAGCACAGCTTATGTGGAAACTGTTTAGTGTTGTCTTAGTTCCTTACACAGCCATTCTGTCCACTGCTTGGTCTTATGTTCAGACAGATCTATAATGGTGGATCATTTGCCCTCAAGTTCTTCACTGAAAGCTGGCTTCTATGAAGACCCCAGAAATGTCACAGATGCTCTTTCTTAGGCAGTGTCTTAGCTTTGCATAAATCAATAAGCATGAATAGATGTGGGGGGACAAAACACAGGGAGCACAAGACAGGCTTCTCTGGGACATATAGTTATGCAATCAGCTGTGCTAAGATGGGCCCAAACTCCACCCAGTTCTTCTCATGAGAAACTCCTTTTGGTGGAATTAAAATGAAGTTTGCTGTGGAAGGTGGTGAGGAAGCCCATGCTGACAAAGCAAACAATTATTTTGTCTTTATTCTTTTGGTCATTTATCTATTTATTTGGAAGATATCATCCTACAGAAGGCTGAAAGGAACACATTACCACAAAACACTCTCTCGAAACAGGTAAAGGAAGAAATTGGGGAGTACAGGATCAAGAGAAACCTGCTCAGTTGCGGGGACAAGACTGTGTTCCTTTGGGCAATCTGCTTCAGCTCCCATCCTCCCTCTATTGTTGACTGAGGTTTTCCGCCCCACCCGATCCTGCAGCCGGTTAAGTCCCAAAGAATCACACAGAGGTCTACATTAATCATAATCTGATTGGCCCAGTAGCTCAGGCTTCTTATTAACTAATTCTTATAATTTACATTAGCCCATAATTCTTGTCTGAGTTAGCCGCGTGGTTTGGTACCTTTTTCGGCAAGGCTGTCACATCTTGCTTCCTCTGAGGTTGGGTCACGACTCCAGACTGCGCTTCCCTCTTCCCAGCGTCCTCGTTGCCCCACCTCAACTTCCTGCCTGTTTACTGGCCAATCAGCATTTTATTAAAAATAACACAAGTGACAGGATAAAAGACCATTGCCCCGCAGCACTCTGTCATGGCTCCTTTTCCACTCATCCTAACCGGAGAGCAATGCCCCGATAGATCAGGCAAAAGAGCAGCAATGCAGAGGTAGCATGGGGAGGGGGCAGGCAGTGAGTTTCCAGATTGGTTTGAGAATAGTTTGATGAGTCCAGAAGACCATGTCAGTCCTCTCAATGATGGCTTAAATCATGCACAGGAAGACACAACTAGAGATGCCTCTCTGCTGGAGGAACAGCGGGTGCAAGACCATTCCTTCATCCCTTGCCTGTCGTCCCAAACTCACCAGCTGCTCTTTGGGGCAGTACAGACCCCCGAAGTACATTCACTTTGGAGCTTAGCTGTATTATGAGGGTGGTGACAGAGGCAAAATGTGAGAGATAACTGCCAAGTGGTCTCAAGACGGAGAGCAGATGCCTGAGTCAGAGAACGCAGGCACCAGGAGACCTTGCTGAGAAAGAATAGAGGGAAGGCAAAAAAGGGAGTAAACGCCAAGAAAAGAGAAAAATGGGGAGCAATGACGATGCAGTCCTAAGGCTAATTGCACCACGGGCAATAACCGGGAAGCTGGGAGGGACTCTGGTGTAGGAAAGATAACAAGCCCTGGATTGGACAAATTTCACTGCTGTGGTTGCAAGCCAACAGAACAGAGATCTTACACAGACAGTAAGAAATATGTGTCATGTGAAGGGTGAGGGGTCAGGGACTGAGATGTAGCTGGAGCAGCCATCAGACAATGGCAACAGCGCCTGGATGGTGAGGTCACTCATTTGTCTTTCTCAGAAATATTTATTAAGTGCCTACTGGGTGCCAAGCTTGGGTTTGACACCTGGGGTCATTGTGATGATCCAGATCGGGGAATTACATTGAGTGATTTATGTAGAGGAAGAAAATAAGTCCCGTCAAGACATGGTGGGAGGTCAGCCCGGGATGTAGGCCAGCAGAGAGATGGATAGTGTGATGGATCAGTTAGGACCTGGGGTGACCTATCAGCGACAGAAGAGGCACATAGCTGTGGACTAAACAGGGAAGATATTTATTAGTCTTTCACAATGCAAGAAATATGGAGATGACAGCCCAGGACTGACACAGGGACTCAGCAGTCAGAAGACAACAGGTCACCTGCCCTCCAAAGCATCCTCTAATAAGAAAGTGGGCCATGATCCCACTGCCTCTTAACCCCAAACTCTGCTTTTCTGCTCTTCTCTGGTAGAAAGTTGTATTTTTCTGAGTTTACTACATAGAATCCTACAGGACTAGGGAGAAACCTTAGGGACACCTGAGAAGAATAAAGGGCAGACTCAACGGGCAGGCACTTGTTAGGCTGAGTTAACACTCACCAGAGTACTCATGCTTTTGTGTGTGTGTGTGTGTGTGTGTGTGTGTGTCTGTGTCTACGCATGTTCAAGCTGCAAATGTGCCCTAGACATGTATGCAGCCACCGTGTGTCACCTGTTGCCATGTACTTCTCCTCCCCTCAATGTCCTGATCCCTTACCTTCCTGTCGACCCTCACTCAATCCAAACCTGAGATCTTGTCTCAGATTCTTCTGAAGCACAAGACAATGCAAGCAGTCTATGTGGGGCTTGTGTTACAGAGGTCGGAGAGGAAGAAGAGAAACAAAATAGGAGAAGGTGACCTCCAGAAGAGGCACTGGAAAACCAGTCACAACAGCCCTTCTAACAGAGGGCTGGCCTGTAGAATCTCAGCTGGGAGGTCACGGACAGTCCTGACTCCTTATCAGAGCATCCCAAAGATGGAGGAAGGGAACGCACATTTATCTTTTGAAAGACTAAATCGAGTGGATGACGTTGTCACAGGGGCTCTCTCCTGTGATCTTTTAATCATTGCACTATTCTTACAAAAGAGGAAAATTCACACTCATTTTATAGGTGAAGAAACTTTGCCCTTTTGATCCATTAAGGCTGCTGTGAAAGCCAGTGGAAAGGGAATAAAGTTTACTCAGGAACTGTCATCGGTGAGTATGAGCTATCATTGGCTAACTTGCTAGTCCACCCATGAGCCAACTTAAATATCAAAAAAACTTCATTACCTCTCTTGGACCCCAAGCCTGTTAACTACTAGAATGGGATGTTGAGGTGAGAACAGTCAAGAAGTTAGCCTTAGGGTTAGAGAGACTGCTCAGTTGTTAAGAGCACTGAATGCTCTTCCAGAGGACCCTGGTTCAATTCCCAGCACCCACATGGCAACTCACAAATGGCTGTAATTCCCATTCCAGGGGACCTAACACCCATGGCAAAACACCAATGCACATAAGAGAAAAATAAATTAATTTTTAAAAAGGAGATAATTTTATTGCAAAGACATCTGATACAAAGTCTGCTATATAAAAAAAAAAGCCTCCAGAGAAAAACAAACAGACGAGTTTTCGTCACGGATGTACTTACTCTATGATCCCTGGTTCAAATTCTTCAAGCCTTATTTTCTTCAGCTGTCTAATAGGATTAATTATAGGATCCACCCAAAATGGGGAATGGTAAGGAATACATAAATGAGTACCTACAAAGAACGTTTTTACACTCCAACTCTGGGCAGGCTCAGGCACTATTAGCTTTGGGTATTATGTTTACAAATGGGAAAACAGAGACACACATCTCCTAAGCTCTGGTCTAGAGGAGGGGTGCCTCAGCCGACTTTGGACTGAGAGTTTCAGAGGTCAGCCTTCCTCCCTCCCTCTCATCCTGGGAGTTTAACTCTCTAGAGCATTCTGGTTGTTTACATTTGTGTGGGGGAAGTGCCAGCGTGGGATGGTGCAACCCAGGAGAGACAGAAGTCTCCTGCCCTGTCTCCCTTCCCAGGTTTATTCAGCTCCTAAGTAACCATCCCTTCCTGCCCTTTTCCCTGCTCAGACCCCCACAGGCTGGTTTCTATCCTGGAGGATGGGAGAACAGCTGGGAATCTCTTTCCATCTCAAGCCTCTAGTTTTAGTCACCTAAAATTGCTTCAAAAAGCAGACACAGGAATGAAATTTCCCTTGTGTTGTCATGATCACAAGACAAGGTTTTCTAAACTGCTTTAGCTTTAACTTGGGAAACAGATAGACTGATAGAACTCTTTTAAAAGAAGGGCAGCATGAATGGGGAACCAGGAAGAAACAAGGGAGGGAGGGAAGAAAGAGAAAGGGAGAGAAGGATCAAGATGGGGGTGAGTTGCCTTTCTTTGCTGATATAACTAGATCTTTAAGACCCTGTGAACTTGATATGGTCTCCCACAAAGCTGTGGCTGCTTTTAATGTGGAGCCCTGGCAGTAGCCAGGAGCAATGAGATTGCCCAGTGGGAAAGTGAGGTATGAGCATATGAAGGTGTCACCCCCCAATCTCACGTCTCTCGGGGCTTGCTAAGATTTTTCACAGGTTGGAATGTACATGCCTCAAGAGTCCTCTAACACAAAGGGTTTGCTGAACAGCCCTGGTGACTTCAACCCCAGAATAATGGAACCTTTTTATTCACTTTACTCATGAATTTCCATGCCAAAAGAAGTTTCCCAGGTTATCTCATTTCCAGGATCCAGAAAGTCAGAGTTGGTACAAGCAGGAAGGGGTGGGGTGAAGAACAAGAGGTGTCCAAACCTCAAGGTCTGCCTTGGAAACACCATGACTGTAATTCGGGGTGCCAAGCAGAGGGAAACACGGTTGGATGGGAGGATTGGGTGTTGGGTTTTGCTTTCTCTTAGGGTCATTTTGATTTTTGTTTTGGGACAGAGGGCTGGATTGCAAAGGCATCCTTGGAGGATACAGGTCACGACACATGCAAAGACCATGTGGTGCAATGTAACTGCCTTGTATGTGCAATGTGGTGCAATGTATGTCACTACCAACATATCCGCTCCTCTTCTAGTCCAAGTGGTTTCTCTGCATTTTAAGAAACTCAAAAAATGTGAAACAATAGCTATCAGGGAAGTGTATGCTCTCAATCTCTTGACTACTGCCACATCGAGGGTTCAACGATGATGCCTGTGTTCTGTTCCCTTTGAGTTCCCACCTACTTACTTGCATTTCCTCAAAAGACTTCTCTTTTTTCAATTTTTTTAAAGATTTATTTATTGATTCTATATATATGAGCACTCTATCTGCATGTATGCCTGCACACCAGAAGAGGGCACCAGATCTCACTACAGATGGTTGGGAGCCACCATGTGGTTCCTGGGAATGGAGCTCAGGACCTCTAGAAGGGCAGGCAGTGCTCTTAACCTCTGAGCCTTCTCACCAGCCCCTCAATAGACTTCTCAAGGGATAATCTTTGCAAGAATTTTAATCTGGGGTGCTAAGTGGTCACTTGGAAGGTTAAACAAGTCTCTGTTCATTTGTTTGTTTGTTTTCCAGAAACACCACCCAAAGGAACTTTCTTCTCCTAACCTATTCTAGCTGCCTTTCCACCACTAGGTGCCCTTAGTGTTCCATTGGAGGACTTCTGAAAGTGGGATTGCCTTGATCCAAGGAGTCAGAATTTTATTCAAACCTGGGGCTTCCCCTTCCTTGTCCTCAGGGGTGCTGATAGTTTAGTTTGGATGTCACCCTGCTCCTGAGCATGGTTCATCTCAAAAAAACCCAGCTTCCTTGTGGGTTAAATGTACAAAATCCTGAAGATTATAAAATTATTGTTTTTTGGGGGGAGGAATCTTGATTCTATAAGAATTAGGATTCAAAAGACTTTGGAGGCAGAGGTGTTTCCTGGAGTTAGCTACTAGATTGTACCTGGGTTTCTGCTCCAGCCCAGGTAGTTGGAACTTCTTTTCCAATTAGCAGCATTGATAGGGCAATGAGCTTTTCTGAAAAACAAAGCATCTGAAACAGACACCAGAGAGACAGTTAACTCTAATTCACCTAGTTGCCACTATAAGGCTTAGGACCATCGTCCTATTTCACAGGTTGAATAAACCACATTTTCAGGGCAAGACCTGCTCCCAGTTATTTGTGTCACCTTGCCCATCGCACAAGATCCCCGGTACTTCTGAAAATTGTTGCCTTCTACTGCCGTATTCAAGGGCATGCCAGAGACCCAGAAGGGTGACAGCCGTTTGCTTTAATTCCATGAACTGTTTAGATCTTGACTGATATTCCTGAAAGAATGCTGAGCTCCCTTTTTGTCAGACACATGAAACTTCATAAAATACCCTTTTCCTATTTGGGGCCAGGCCATAACATATGTCTTGTCAGATCCTGGTTATAATACCCACACTGCCCAGATGTTTCCTTCTTCTCATCCCTTCCTTTACAGTGGCTTCCCCCTTTCCATCCTTCTCTCTTCTTCCCTCTTCCCTATTAATTACTTGTTCTGTGCCTCACACTCTGCTGGGTACCAGAGGGATGAGGGATGGGTAAGACATTGTCCTTGCCCTTGAAGGGCAAGCACATCATCCAGTGTGGAAGGCAGATGTGTACACAATTAACTATAATAAAATATGGTGAGTGATATAATGGAGATCTTCCCAAAGAGTCATGGGAGCGCATAGGAGGGAGCGAAGGAGCTGCCTTAGAGGTCATCAGGAAAGCTTCAGTGAGAAGGTGATTTCGGAGTTGTTTTTTGAAAAGTGGATAGGGAAGGGCAGTCCGGGCAGGGGAACAACAGGACAAGGCCTGGAGTGTCCTGTGGGTAGAGTTTAAAGGGAGGGATGTAGGATCACTCCAAGAGGTAGTTCAGGATTAGAATTCGGTCTGATGGGCTGAGTCCCATGCTCAGACGCTGGCATTCTGTTCCGTTTATGAAGGACAGCGATACCTAGAATCTTTTGTGGAGCAATAGTGCTTAGCTGCAAGGCTGGTAATACTCAAGGTGAGTGGCAAAAACATGTGTACAATGGAGGTGAATCAACTGTGCTTTTATTACTGGCCACTACGTGCCAAGGGCTATGTTAGTGACAGTAAAGCCACAAAACAGACATCATAGTTCATATAGTACAGGAGATCAGTCACTCACACCTAGAACAATTTGGAAACAACAGAAAGGAGTACAGTGCGAAATTATGTAGCTGAACGGCTTTGAGTCAAAGATGGAAGAATACATAAAAAACCTGAATGAACTCCCTGAATGAGGGGTGTGGTTGGTCGTTGTTGAGAGGTGGTTTTTCTCAGGGAAGTCACATGAGCAAAGACCTGCACTGACATGCCTGTGAGTGCAGCTCAAGGCCTGTCTAAACCTATGGGTGTCCCTTGATGGACACAGAGGCCAGGCCAGAAGAAGAAGGAACTTGAAGCCAGGATAAACATCACAGGAGCTCTGAGTACAGAGGAACCTTAAAGCCCTCCTAGGAACATTCCATGTTCCACCCATCCTAAGTGTGAGAATCCCATACTGTCCGCACATGCGCTCACCAAGTTTTGTTGGAACACAGACTGACTGGGGAGCAAGGCTCTGGCTGTGAGGTGTCTCTGCTTGATCTAGATGACGATTGTGTCCTTTGTCCTGTGGTCCCAGATGTATCTATTCGTACTAGTCATCCTTCGCTCTCTGCTGCAAGACAACTTGGCTTTCAAATCAAATTCTGCAACTTTTTAGCTTCCCCTTTCTAGGTTGGAAAGTCCTTTTTCCCTGCTCTCCTTCCTGGAGGAGGCTGTGACTGGGGCTTCCTCCCAATATTATCTGGTGCTTGGGGGTTTCTTGGGCCTTGATTCCACCACACACACACCGATTTTTTTCTTTATCAGGCTCCCCTGTAGCCTACAAAAGCCGCACAGTCGCTGTATAGGGTAGGTTGACCTTGAACTTCTGACCCTCTTACCTCTACCTCCTGAGGCCAGGATTACATGCCTGCTCTACAATGTGGGGTTTATGCAGTGCTAGTGATTGAACCTTTTCTTTAAGCATTCTAGGCAATCAATTTGCCAACTGAGTGGCATCCCCTCCTTCCAAGTGGTATCTGCTCAGAGCTATGCAGTCTAGTTACAGTTCAGGAGGCAGTGACTAGTCTCAGTGAAATAGTATTCTGTGAAAGCAAGACAGATCCCAAGATTCAGGATGTGTTTTGATTGCTAGTCTAGAGGCAGATAAAAGCTGAGGGCAGCTGACGGGAACGTGGTACTAAAACCTGGATCAAATAGATGCAGGGCCAGGGGATGAATGAAAAAGAATGAAATCGGGGGCTGTTTCAAACTTTGATAAAATAGAAAGACAATGATAATCCTAAACTGTGCTATCTATCTGGGAGACTTAAAATGAAATTTTTTTCCCATGGAGAAAAATATTAAGTTGGTGGGGAATGGCAGCTGACTAGGGAATGATGCTGAGCCTGTTTGAAGAGCAGGGCATGTGTGCCATGGTGCCTCAGGGGTGGCTGCATATGTGCTCTGGAGCCTGGGCCCTCTGTTTCAGATCCGAGGTGTGGGTTCTGGAGTCTTGAAAGGCAGAAGCCTGGAGAGAGCATGAGAATACACAGAGCAGGCGTGAGTCATCAAGACTCTTGGGAGTCTCCCTGTACAGGCTGGATGCTATGGAAGAGACAGCAACCTGTTCTCAGTAATAGAACAATGTGGAGGATACCCTCAAAGAGGTAGTTGTCAGTGACGTCAAACACTCAGGAGCCCAAGGAAAGCAAGACTGCTGTACCCAGGGGGAGTCAGTTTCAGGAGATTGGTAGTGGTTCTTGTGACGCTGGCTCAGAAGGGCCTGGTCATGCCCTCTCCTTAAACTCTAGCCATAAACAGCCACCTTACCACCCTTACAACCACCAGCACTGCCGCTGCCACCACCACCATGACCCCCACCACCACCACCCTAAGCCTGCTCACCTTTTTCTTGCTTTTCTACGTTGGTTTCCAGCACCCTAGCGGCTGAACCAGCCACCTAGTTAGGGATTTCCGTAAGTGGCATGGCTAGGTTACCTTCCCCAGGGGTGAAGCCTTCTGCCTTTCCTAAAGGGGAACAGACAAGGCACGAGTCAGCAGTGAACCGACAGGATGCCCGTCCATAGGGGTGGTACAGTAGAAAGACTGGGGTTCTGTTCTCGCAATGCCAGTCTCACAGGCTCCTCTGGGATGTAGCCAAACCGGCCACGTGGCTTCAGGGGCCAGAGGATAAACTCAGAAAAGCTTCCCCTCGGCCTCCTCCTGGCCCGCCCTTTGCTGCCTAACTTGCCCCACCCCCTTCTCACTGAACCATAGATCCCAGTATATTACATGACCTTCCTCCTCCTTTCTCCCTGACTGTCCGTGTACCCCGCCGTAGCAGCTCTTTATAACTCAGGCGTCATGGATTACACCAAGGGCAAATGTGTGAGCTATTTCTAAGCTATGATGGCAGAGACCCCAGAATTCCAGCAAGGAACAAGGCAGGCTATGCCGAGCCTGCTCCTCCCAGGATGCACTGGGAGCCTGGGAACCAGGAGGGAGGGAGGAGGCTCAGCTGAGGAGCTCAGGATTTAATTCTATGCATCATTAAGTAGTCCTCTGAAAGTAGTGTCCCCCTATACATCATCCATGCTTAGTAAACAGCACGCTGACATTACATTAGCGGCTGGAAATGAATTTTCTCTTTTATAGGGAAATTGAGAATCCGCCAAGAAGAAAGAAAGAAAGAAGAAGAAGGGGGAAAAAAAAACCCTCAAAACCAATTATCTAGGCATTTATGAGTTCCACCCTGGCCCCTCTCTCTCTTCTCTCTCACTCAGATGCAAAGAAGCATTTAATATTTAATATATTAAGAAAAGAAAGAAACTTTGATAGATTATGTGGAATCTGGCATTAATTCCCTCTCCCTTCCTTACTCCCAAACCCACACTTGGTTCTAGCTGACATTTAAATGGATTAAGGTGTTCAGATTTCCTTAATAGTGTTGACATTTTGGAAATATTTCTGGCTTTTTTCCTCTCCCTGAAATAATAATAATAATAAATAAATATGGGAGTGGATCATTCCCTCTCCCCCCCCCACAAGCTTCAGCTTTGTCCTACCCTCCAGGGCAGGCGCAATTTACATATTTTTCCATTCTTATTTACAAGATTCAGAATAGAGAAGAGAGAAGCTAAAGTCCCTCTGGGAAAACGATAGGGCTGAGGGTAGGGATGCAGCACAGTCAGTCAGAAGGAAATCCACTCATTACCAAGTCCTTTCCCACCTTCTCTGAGCTAGGGATTTGTCTGCCAATCTCTGGTCCCCTCTCTCATTCCATCCCTGGTTTAACGAGTCTCCCTTGCTAGGGTTGAAGCACCTTCTTCCACGCAGTCTGCCGTGGTTCATTTATAATCCGCCCTCAAGGTCCAGCCACGTACAGCTGAGTCCTAGCCCTGGAAATACAGTCTATTGGAGAAGACACAAGAACGGATGGGTTTGCCCCTCTCTGCCCACTCTTCTCCCTGGTGTTGGAGCCTTTCTTGCATTACATTGTGATAAGTATCACATCTAGATGCTGAGTCCCAGTGTGTAGTTCCATGCTGGGTTTTTGTTGTTCTTGTAGTTGTTTGGTTTGTGTGTGTGTGTGTGTGTGTGTGTGTGTGTGTGTTTAAAATTTTTTATTTTAAAGATTTTTTTTCATTTTACATACCAACCACAGTTTCTTCTCCCTCCCTTCCTCTCTCCCCCCCCCCACCTTTACCCCCATCTAGCCCCTCGTCTACTCCTCAGAAAGGGTAAGGTCTCCTATAGGGAGTCTATAAATCTGGCATGTCAAGTTGAGGCAGGACCAAGCCTTTCCCCCATGTATCTTGGCTGAGCAAGGTATCCCTCCATAGAAATGGGCTCCAAAAACCCATGCACTAGGGACAAACACTGGTCCCACTTCCAGTAGCCCCACAGACTTTCCAAGCCACAGAACTGTCACTCACAGAACTGTCAGAGGTCCAAGTTCACTAGGCCAAACTCCCTAGTCCAGTTGAAGACAGGGAGGAGGAATTGATTATATGAGCAAAAGGGTCAAGATCATGATTGGGAAACCCTTAGAGACAGCTCACCTGAGCTAGTGGGAGCTCCCTGACTCTGGACTGTCAGCTGGGGCCTGCATAGGTCCAGGCTCTTTTTAATCTCTGCTCTTGGCTCCTAGCACATTGTTTGGTGTAAGTAGACACTGGTAAACGATACAGCAAGCAGAGAGGGAAAGAAGGTTGGAGAAAGGATTGGAAGGATGGAGAAAGTGAAGGGAAAAAAGAAAAGAGGGAATCGGAAGGGAGGAAGGAAGGAAGCAAAGAAGCAAGAAAGGCGGGGACACAGAAAAGGAAAGAAAAGGCAAAGAAAAGAGGAAAAAAGACACTTTGGAGTTTGCTGTTCTGTGTGGACTCCAAACAAAGCCAGACCATAGATGTACTGAGTTGTGTAATTCCTGCACGGTTTTGTGTGCGTGTGTGTGTGTGTGTGTGTGTGTGTGTGTGTGTGTTGATTCTTGCCTACCAGCTTCTCTCCCTGGCTAGTGATGGTGGTGGTGGTTGGCCCTCACAATAGAGAGAGATAGCTGACAGTCTACAGACAGCCCCGTGTTCTTGAGAGTTGGCTCTTCATCAATATCCCCCAGAAGGAGCTGAAATCCGACATCTCTGGAGAACAGCCTCAGCCTGTGATTTAGCCTGGGCTATCTTTTCCTCAAAGTCCTGTTTTTCTCACACAGAAGATGGGAATAACAACCCCAACCGTTTACCACTGTTCTACGGGTCAAGAGGGTAGAGCATGTTAGCCGATTTAGAGACCAGCACATAAAGAGTGGCCCATAAGTTGTGACTCTCTCGTTGCAGAGCAGGTATTTAACCCAGGAGCTGGGCAGTAGTTTTCTCCAACTCTGTTTAACTGACCCAGATATGAGATTAGAAGGAAGCAAGTGACTCAAGCTGTCTTTGAGGTCTAACAAAGAACTTCTTTAATTATTTTTAGAAGGCAGAATGTAATGTATAAATAAGATTAGGTATCTGGATAGATTTGTTTGTTTGTTTTGGGTATTTTGTTTGCTTGTTATTTGTTTTCAAGACAGGGTCTCTGAGTAGCCCTGGCTGTCTTGAAGTTCACTCTATAGACCAGGCTGGCCTCAAACTCACAGAGATCTTCCTACCTTTGCCTCCTGAGTGCTGGCATTAAAAGCATATGCTACCACTACCCGGTTAGGTTTTTTTTTTAAAAGTATAGTTTTCAACAGTTTCTACTGGAAAATTTTTAAGTAGTTTTTGGCTGCTAGGATGAATGAAGAAAGGAAGACAGCGGTCTGAGAAGCAAGGGGCACCATTAATTCCAACAGAGCATCTCTGATCTTCACACTTATCTGCTCAGATTTCCGTATCTCTTCCTGGCTTTGTCACCCTCCTGGACCTGCCAGGGTACTCTCAACTGAATGTTTTCTAGGGATACATACCAGAAAAACAATTTTCATTTAGAATACCCTATTTTCATAAAACTGACTTTTCTTTCATCTTCCAAAGATATTGGAGCCCAAACATTCCGGAACCACTTCCTGCCTGCTGCAGGGCTGCACAAGCACCAGGCTTGCTTGGCTTAGAGCAGAGGACTCAGCAGGGCTTCAGGGTTTAGTTGGAACTGCCTCCCCCAGCCAATCAGCAAAGGGTCCGCTTTGTATCCCATCCCCCAACACACACACCTTTTGGTTTTGAGATTCCTGTTCTGCTGCAGTCCTGAGCCCTTGAGAGTAGAATCCCTGTTTCCATGCCTGCAGTTCAGCGTCTCTTAATTCCGAAAGAAGCGTGCATTGCCTAGCAATCTGCCAGACGCCACAATAGGGCCCAAATGAACAGATAAGTCAGATGCGGTTCCTTTCCACAGGCTACAGCCTAGAAGGCCTGGGAAGATGGAAAGTTGCAGTAAACAGTGTCCCTAATCAAAGTGTGTCTTAGAGATCGAATTGCCAGCATTGGAGAAGAGGGTTGGAGTCAGGACACAAGGGGGTCAAGAAGAGACAATTCCCCAAGCAGACTGGTGAAGATGGGGTGGTGGGGAGCAGAGAACAGAATTAACATACGCATAGTATTCTTTCCATTTAGGAAAGAAACATTTAATTAGGCGTATGTTAATTTAGATGACCTTAATTTATCTGACTGAATGCGTTTGTGAGATAAGAGAAGGGGATTCTGGTTGCTAACGTCACGTCCTTACTCTCTCTCTCTGCTTTCTTTCAATGTTTTCACATGCCGCAGACTGGAGATGGCCACCCCAGTCACTGATTCGTCCACCCACCCATCCCTCCAACTAACCCTCAACCATTTATGTCCCCCTCACGTTATTCTTCTGCATCTACGCTGTACTGGCTAAGGTGCCGGCATTGACATTTGAACCTAGTGAAGAGCTCAGAGGGTCAGTACGCGATAGGAATGTGCCGGGGTGCTAGATGGCAGCTCAGGGTGTTCATAAATACTAGTCGGTTTCTTGTGGGTTTATTTTTTTTATTTTGTTTTGTTTTGTCTGACTCCTCTGTGCAACTCGAAGTTGCAAAATTTCCTAGATGATATATATATATAAAGTACAGCAGTCGACCAACACCAATGTAAAGACCAAACAACTTGAGAGCAAATGCTAACTGTAAAACCCTTGGTGCCCTCCATCTAGCATGACTGCCCATTATCTTCAGCTCTGGCTTTTTCATTCTCTTATTTTTCCATATTTTGTTTGTTATTTTAGGTTTTTGAATTTTTGTGGAAATGGTGTCAGTCCATACGTGTGGGTACCCTTGGGTAGTTCAGTGTTTCCTGTCGTGCAGTAGTGCTCGCGAGGCTCCTGTGTGCTCAGGGTAAATGTGGGCTTCACACTGTCACAGCACAGCAAGGCGCAGTAAGTTTCCTATTTGCTGGTAGCGAACATTTGGCTTGCTAGTTTGTTCCTGGGGCCTTTCTCCTTTGCAGCAATGTGGCTGGGAAAATACTCCTGGTATCTCCTGCTGCAGAGCCTCACTGTTTGTGTGTGTGTGTTTGTGTATGTGTTTGTGTGTGTTTGCGTGTGTGTGTTTGTGTTTGCATGTGTGTGTTTGTGTATGTGTTTGTGTGTATTTGCGTGTGTGTTTGTGTGTTTGCATGTGTGTGTTTGTGTATGTGTTTGTGTGTATTTGCGTGTGTGTGTTTGTGTGTGTTTGCATGTGTTTGCGTATGTGTTTGTGTGTATTTGCGTGTGTGTGTTTGTGTGTGTTTGCATGTGTGTGTTTGTGTGTGTGTGTGTGTGTGTGTAGCATTTATTTACCAGTGTAAATTGAGGGACAGGCTACCATGTTTTCAAATGTGCTAGGTAGTGCTGGCCTGTTTCCCAGTGTGCTTGCGTTGCTGTGCCGTCTGCCAGCACTGAGAGCTCGCTTGCTCTGCTCCTTCACCGACACTTTGTACTGTGAGCACTTTACATTTAGGGACAGATGAACCTGTTTGTCATCATGGTTTTAATATTCTAGATCACTGGTGAGATGAAATGGATTTCTGTATGTTTATTAGCAATTTGTGTTTTTTTAAGGAAATGACTAAAATTATAGTTGTACTGTATTTTTCTAGGTTGTTCACCTTTTCCTTTCTGATCTGCAGAAACTCTGTTTGGAAAATCTAATTTTCCTTTCTAATTTTCCTTTTCAAATATTTTCTCCCAGTTTGTCAGTCTTTTTGTTTTCTTGGTGAGTCCGCGTTCTTAATTTTAGCACAAAGTTAACCATCTTTTGTTTGTGAGCTTTATTTTTTACATTGGGTTTTAAAATCAATATCTTTCCTATCCTGGAGTCATAAAGATAACCTCTCATATTTTCTTTTAAAGTTTTAAATGTTCCTTTCACACTTAAGTTAGTAAGCCATCTAGGATTGATTTTGTGCATGCTGTGAAGTGGAATTCCAATTTAGTTTTTCTCGTTGGTTATACAGTTGTTCCAGCAACATTTGTTGAGTAGACTCTTCTCCCCTTGCTGGTCTGAGATGATAGCCATGTTTTTAGTAAGTGGTGTCCGCCCCCCCCCCACCCCACCCCCGCACGAGGATCTGATTTGGGGGCCCTGTAATCTGTTTCACCACGTAACTCATCCTTCATCTCATTTCTGCAGATGAACCAACAGACTCAGAGATAATACTTCAGGAAACAGCTAATATGATTCATTTCTAGGAAGCTTTTCTTATAGGTGTATCCAGAGGTGGGAAGCAAGCTGCACTCAAGAAGAGATCTCAGCTAGCTCTGAAGTCGACTGTGTGATGGTGGACACGCCCCTTTCTGCTTTTCTGAGCCTCCGTGTCGTGTCTTCACCTGTTAAGTAGTTTATTTCCAAAGATGGGATACACTGAATTTCACGTCCTAAAGGATGGGAGTGTGCCCAGTATTAAAGAGTCCACAGAGTGCACTTCATACAACCCAAGCTGCGTGGGTGTTTTCCTACAGCTCTAATCCAAAGTGAGCGAGGCCGCAGAATTATCCCACAAGAAAATGAGCCCTAACCCTCTAGATGAATTATTTGTTTCGGCTCACCAAACTCTTTTCCCATACTTCCTGACTAGATTCCAAACTCATTTCACAGGGCACACAACTGTGACATTTTCTGCTAAAAATGATTGCAAATAACCGGCAAAGAGAAGCTTGTTTTGTGTTGCTGATTTGGGAATGGCAGGTGTGGGTGAAAGGCAAGCCATTGTCAAGCACTTGAACACCAGGATCTTCATTCAGTCTAGCATGAAGAAATGCTTGCTTATCAAGTACTGCCAATCATGAAATAATTACAGCACCCATAACTGGCCAAGAGCTCTTTTATGATTTGGTCCATGGTGTTGTCTCAACACAGTGAGATGGTTGAAACAGGACAGTAGTTCAGGGCATTTGGGACAAGTTCAAATTTACGCAACAAGTGAGGTGGCTGTAGTCAGCCCCACACTGCCTGTAGTCAGCCCCACACTGCCCTTCATAGACTTGTCTAAAGGTACTGCCTTTAACTGGTACCTGCTCACCTTGTTTGTGCGCGTGGCAGGAACGCCAGATGCAGATTCAAGTTGGCCATTCAACATCTCTCTTTATTTATCACAAGTACGACTTCACTGACATGTGCTGCGATCATTTCAGATAAAGTTCTGAGCATTCTCTTACATAGTCTGCACACGTACGAGGTCAGATCTTATAGTCCAACTTGAAGTTCAGAAGACACTCTGTGAGCCACAGTCTCGAGCTGGGCTTGATCATTCTTCCAGGTGACAGCTAAGCTCTCTCCCCACTCTCAACAATGCAAGCAGGTTTTTAATGTATCATTTGTACTCAGATGGAAATAACCTTCTAACACGCTTTCTTGGCATATTTGCTATTAATTTTTAGTAGGAATCATGGTTCTCTGACAATATGTTAACCTTAGGACAACAGTAAGGTTGGTAGACTACAGCTCATGTGCTGACAACATCAGGAGATCTAGGCTAGACTTGGTGATCACAAAGGTATAGCCAAGACACTTAGACCTACCCTGGGAGCACTTGAAATCATCATCCGGGGCAATTGCTTAAAGAATTCCAACTTTCTGATCCCTTGCCTGCTCAAAGCTACTCTTTACACATATAAATAATATAAATACTTTTCTCCCTAACCCAGTCATAGGTACTAATCTTGAGAACTCTGTGGATTTCCTAATTGTCTTTAAATCCAACACCCTTAGCCCCTTTCTTCATTATCTGGCATTACTGCCCCATTTTTAAAGTGCTTCTGCCTCTTACTCAAGGAGATAGCTATCTCCTTGAGTGGTTCAACACACTTTCTCTGGTATGGCTTATAATTCAAGTTGCCTGCCTGGGAATGCACATCCAAGAACCCCCTTCTTACAGATGACCTCCAAGTCTTCATCACTTGGGCCTATTGATAAGAACTTCGGTCTCCCCAGACGTCTGTGCCTCACATGCTGAGCTCTCCTGATGCTCATAAACTGTGGACCACCTCACAGACGTTGTCACCATAGTACACATAGTCCCCGTCATTCCCAGTGTTCCATCTAGCAATCAAATTTCACCCACTTCCTTTTCCCATCTGCTTCTAACTTTGTTGTTAAGATTCTGTGTCCAGGACGTGCTCCCATTGCCTTCGGATCTACTGTCCTGTGGGCAGCTGCATAGTGTGCTTTATTCGTGTCAGACCTTGCGAGATCTCTTTCTCCCTTCCAATGACAGGCTTGACTTTACCTACGTACATTCACCATCACCAAGCTTATTTGAGTTCCCATAGTGACCCTTTTGATGGTGCTTATGTTTGTGTTACATTTCATCCTGTGGCTCTTTGGTCACAATGCTGTCTGTTACCACACCTCCAGCCATTCCTTCCCCGAGTCACCTGCTGGTTCAGCGACAGTTGTTGCTAAGACGAAGGGAACTGATAGATTACTGAGAATTCAATAGAAGCTTGCCTTCGGTTGCTCCTTTGGTCTGTTTCAGACTTAGACTAATTTCCTGTATGCTCTCTGACTGCCAGACAAACTTCCTATTAATCCCTCACTGAATGCTTTTGTAGAAGCAGGAGTTCAATCTTCTCAGCAGCCTTAGCCCTGATTCCTCTTTGCGACCAGCTTCCCTTACTTCCCCTTAGGGCTGCCACTTTGGTCCACTCTTTACCCAGGAGCACAGTGCGGTAGGCTTCAGCAATAGCATCTGAAACATTTTACTTGCCCAGCAGCAATGCCAGTCTTCCTATTGGCACCTCCACTCCCAAGCCTCTGAAACATTTTTCTTACCCCTAATGACTGCTCCACCTCTTCCAGCTACCAAGCTCCTGTCTTTCCTTTTGTAATCAGGGAGAACAACAAGCCATCTCCCATGCTTTAAAAAAAAATACATTCTTATTAATTTATTGAAATTTCATACATACACACCATGTATCTTTATCATAATGATGCCTGCTCCTCTACCCCAGCTTCTCGAAGATTCCCCTCCCCCATCCTGTTCTCACTTCTAACTTCATTTCCTTTTTTTTTTTTTTTAATGACCCACAGAATCCAGTTTCTGCTACCAATATATTCATGGGTTTGGGGCCATCCACAGGAGGGGCAGTCAACCTACCAGGTTCAGCATTCTTTCCATTATGCCTGCCTGTCTTCTCAACTGCTCTTCTCACTACCAGACGTCCCCACCTGCTCAGGGCATGTCTGCTCTAACTCTTCTGCAAAACTCAACAACGCAGGTCACTCCCTCTGTTCTTAAACCCTCTCTCATCTCAGTTTCATAACCATTTATATTTTCGCTGTCCTGTGCCCTTTCTATAAGCCACCTCTTTCTAAGCCAACCCCCTTTCTCTTGCTCACTTTCTGAATTAGAGTCAACTCCATATTCTTATGTGTGGGCTTTTCCCCAGGCCTAGTCTCCCACCATCTGCTTCATCCCAGACTGTGAAACACTGTATCATCTTACCCAATGTTATTTGAACCATAACCTGAGGTATTGTGTTTACTTCTAAGTTTTACCTCCAGTAAGAACAATTACAGACTCAGGATTATTCAGTAGCGAGTGAGCAAGATGGTAAGGAAGCTCAATACATCTCAGGAAATGTTTGAGAGAATAACCAGATTTAACCTATAGGAGAGGAATTCAGACGAAATTCTTTCCTGTCT
>JAQHUG010000174.1:2339577-2350105 GCA_028555095.1 Dicrostonyx torquatus | reverse complement strand
GAGCCATCTCTCCAGCCCCTCCTGTCTTAACATATTTTAAAGAATATAGAAAAGTTTCATTTACTGGTTTTGATCACTGCAGAAATTATAATTTGATAGAGATTACAGAAGGGTAGATATGGAATCATGAGTAAGCACCATCTTCCAACCCCGGGAAGGCTCTGCAGCCAGAGCATGTGGGTCCAAACCCACCTCTGTGACTACTAAATCTATGTGACCCCAAGAAAGCTATTTCACTTCTCTGTGCTATCATTTCATTGCACGTGGGCCAGAAAATGATAGTTACTCCTCATGATGCTCTTTTGAGGAAGAAATAAGGTAACATAGACTATTTAGCAGAATGTCTCGCCAGGAGATCAGGAGACATCTCTACACAAGATCCATCACTTCTCCCTTCTACCACCATCACTGTTTTTATCATCATCTTAATCATGGTACCCGACAATACCATTCAGAGTTGCCCAGCAATAGAACTAGCTCTTCTCAAAGCAGTTAACTTGGTATTTCTGGAGGAATGTTCAATGCAAGTTATGTTAAGCACATGACACAAGCTTCTGCTGTTTGGGTACGGTAGGACTGGATTGATATCAGAGTTCCTTTCCTATGCTCTTGAGTTACTTCTGTTTGGGTTCACTGAGTCTATCCACAACAGCAAGGTGCCCTGTGGCATGTAGGACAAAATCACCTCTCTAGTTCTTTGTCTCTATTTTATACATCACCCAAAATAGACATAGAGACTTCCAGGCCAGGTCCTTATGCAAGCAAGCGATGTCCACAAACCTTCATTCTTCATTGAGTCTCTCACACACTAAACCTTATGACCCCTTCTTATTAGTCCCATAATCTTTGTCCTTTGCTCTTCTAACACTTCTGATGACTGCAGAAAGGTCTTAGAATTTAACCTAATCACATAGGAAATTTGCTTCAGCAGTAGATTTTGAGTACTTGACCCTATTCATTTTCTTCTCCATGTAGCCCCAGCTCATCCCATTTTGACTTCATAACTATCATTGACATGTTTCACAAAGATAAACATGTTAGAGTGTACCTATAGCTTCATCCTTTCATCCCTTAGGGACCAATCATTACTCCCTATGAATCTTTCTTGGGCGATGGTTGTCACTCTCATCAAGGTTATAATCTCTTCTCCATTCTGTAACTCTTTAAAGAAAATTTGTATACCCAATATCATGTGTTTCTCCCTGTTGTACTAGGTGCAGCTATGTTCCCAGCATCTGAGAGGAGCGCGGGCCCTTTTGTTCCTTCCCGCCTGGCTCCCGGCCACACAGCCGCACGGTTAGCTTATACCCGAAATGATTACACACAAACTGTATTCATTTAAATACTGTCTGGCCCATTATCTCTAGCCTTTGTTTGGCTAACTCTTACATCTTAAACTAACCCATTTCTAGAAATGTGTGTGTCACCACGAGGTGGTGGCTTACTGGATGATTCTAATGTACGTCCATCTCAGGTAGGAGCATCATGGCGTCTGGTGTCTTCCCTTCTCCCCAGCCTTTTGTTCTGTCTACTCCGCCCACCTAAGGGCTATGTCCTATCCTATAGGCCAAGGCAGTCTCTTTATTAACCAATGGAAGTACAGAAATACAGAAGAACCCTCCTACACCATCTCCCTTTCTCAAACATTCCATTATTTCCAGAGACAAAAATAGAAAGCCCAGTAACACAGAATACCCAAAGTCATTCATATCCTGGTCAATTTCTTACTATTTTTTTGAGGTATAATTTCACACAATAGCATTTATCCATTTTAAATATGATTTTTCATGAGTTTAAACATAGTTGTATAGTTAGTTGAGTGACAATCAGCTGCAATAACTACAATCAAGTTTATATTCCTGTCACCTAACAAAGTTCCCTTGTGTTTCTAACTTCTGAACTTCAAATACATTCTTCACTACCAGCGATTTAATACAAGAGCTAATTTACTTTTTTCATTATAGTTTATAATTTCCTACAATTTCAAATAAAAAGAATAAGACAGTATAGTCTTTTATGTCCAGTTTCTTTCACTTAGCATGACATTTTTGAGGCTAGTTTCTGTTATTGAATGTACCAGAAGTTCATTACTTTTTATTGTTAAGCAGTATTCCATTATGAATGTAGACATTTGGGTTGTTTCCAATTTGGGACTATTAAGAATGAGGCTTCCAAGTGCATTCCCACAAGCCTTTGTATGAACATATTTTCATTTATTAAAGGTAGGAATGTAGAAGTAAAGTCATTAGATAATAGGGTGAATGTTTAACTTATTTAAAAGCTATGTAACCCATCTTCATCCCTGTCCTGGCTAGTCTTATGTCAATTTGCCATACAAAATAGTGTTATCTGAAAGGAGGGAGCCTAAATTGAGAAAATGCCTCCTTAAGATCTGGTTGTAAGGCATTTTCTTAATTAATAATTGATGGGGGAGGCCCAACCCATTTTTGGTGGTTCCATGCCTGGGCTGGTGGTCCTGGATACTATAAGAAAGCAGGCTGAGCAAGTTAGTGAACAGCACCCCCTCCATGGCCTCTGAGTTAGCTCCTGCCTCCAGGTTCCTGCCCTGTTTGGGTCCCTGTACTGACTTCCTTCCATGATAAACAGCAGCATGGAAATGTAAGCCAAATAAACCCTTTCCTCCCCAACTTGCTTTTTGGTCTTGGTGTTTCATTGCAGCAATAGAAACCCTAACTAAGACAATTCCCGTCTTGCACATCCTCTCTTGGCTTATATCAGGCAAGGTGCCCTACTTTAGTGTCCCATGGTCATGTCTACTGCTCTCTGGTTACCGTGACTGTATTAATATTCATTCCAAAATGATAAAGGAAATTCCACTTGCTACATTTCCTCTCAGCCAAGTTATTTTAATAAAGATTTATTATTAACCCAGTTAGATATTGTACAGGGATACACATACAATTATTGTACCTAATGTAATTCACAGCCTAGAAGGCAAGATAGAAGCACAAATGGGAACCTTCCACGCAAGGCAGAGGGAGATAAAGGAACCAAATCTGATGGGAAAAGGAAAGATCGCATCCATGGAGTGGGGACAGAAAAGGGTTGCTTGAAGAGGCTGAAGTGGTATGGTTAAACAGCTAGAACTGAGAGAAATAAGGATTTAAGGACTGGAAAATTCCCACATCAGATCCCATCTCACTTCAGGAAACTTCCTCGTGAAACCATAAGTACTTGTTATTCTCAAAACATTTACAGGGCACAGCTAATGTTGTCCGGCGTCTTGTCAGGGGAAAGAGTCTTTCTGTCTACTCTGTAAACAAAGCTATAACTTAAGGGGGTCTGAATCCAAAAGCCCAGTGTTTAACCCAATGAGACAAAGCCCATGACCCTAAAGTGTCCTCTTAGGGAAGTCAGAGTCCTGCAAACCGCCTACAGACCAGCTAGCCAGGCAAATCGAAGAGCGGTTTGGAGAAGGTAGCAGTGGCCGGCAACTTGAGCAGTGTAAGCATGTGTGCGTGTGTGTCCTTAAGTTCATCGCCTAAGACAAGTTCCATAAACAGTAGGTTACCAACCAGACAATGAGTTAGTGCTTGAATGAATGAGTATATGCTACCATGTAGGCTCTCATAAATGCTATGGCATGTTATACAAAGTCAATCAGATACATAGCCACTTTTTAAAAAACCTATGCTTTTTACTTGCCACTTCCTGGTGAAGTGCTCAGCAATCCATATACAGAGTAGAATGTCTAAGAACATAGTTCCTTTGCATTCTGATGCTGTGAAATATGTTTGGATTAAAAGGGCAGCAACAAATTGATGGATCTTATTTTTTTTTCTTTTGGCTTAGAGATGACAGGGTAATCCATCAGACAACTTCTTTGGCTCCCTGTGACATTTCAAGCTCAAATGTTATAGCTTTCTTATTTTTTTCTTTTCTTCTTTTTCTTACCCCCTGGCTCTCCATCGAACTGTGCCTCTAGGAAATGTGTCCTGTAGATGTGGCTTCTCTGACCCCTGTCATACAGCGAGCACTCAATTGAGGCTTGTCAGATGGTGACTGGGAATGTTGAAGCTAGTTTATCAGGTTGTGCCAAAAACGAGGTGACTACCCCATCCACTTGGGATGTCATACACACTTGTGCCATAGAACCCAGCAAGGAGTTAGAGCAGATCCTAGACAATAGACAAGGACGCAGAACACACACGGAAGGTGATTTTAACATGTGGATAGTAAATGAGAAAATTCTAGAAGTCAAAGGCTTTCCTGTCTCTGCCAACATAATGCGAACTTGGAAGGGCTACTAAACCACGGCAACAATTCAGCCAGAGAGAATAAATGTAAGAATAAGATGAGATAGTAACCATGTAATCATTGAAAAATTTCAGAGTATAACTTCTTGCCTTCTGAGCACAGGATTTAAGTTTTGTTTCTCGGAACCCATATTGAAACTCCGGATGTCATGGTTCATGTTTGCTTTGTAATTCTAGTACCATGGAGGCAGAGACAGTGGTGGGCGACTGCCTGGGGCTTTCTGGCCATGCAGCCTAGCCGAATTGGTGAGCTTTAGCCCAGTGAGAGACGTCTCTCATAAAACAAAGAGCTCCAAAAGGACAACACAGAAGGTTGTCCTCTGATCTCCCCATGTACACACATGTGCACCAGGACCTGCACACACGTGTGTACCTACGCAAAATGCATGTGTGAGCGAATGCCAAAACGTTTGCGGCCTCGCAGTTCTGTGGGGTCAGATAGCTGAGCAGCATGATTGGAAGGTTATGCTTGCAGGTCCTCAGGCTGGGGCTGTGGTGCTCCAACAGCTAGACCGGGGCTAGGCCAAACAATGTCCTTCTGAGACGGTTCACTCGTGCGGCTCTTGGTGAGATGCCTCAATTCATTACTAGCTGTTGTCAGAGGCTGCAGTTCCTCCCAGTGAGGGTCAGTCCACGGGACTGTCTGGGGTCCTCATAACAGGCAGTTGACTTACCACAGTGACTGAGCCAAGGCAGAAGTCATCAGAATTTATGATCTAGGCTCAGAAGTCACACACTGATTTCCTCAGTACCCTATTTGTTCTTCAGGTTAACCAGATTAAATCTGGGAAGGGATTGACTCTAAAGGGTGTGAATTCCAGGGAGGGGCAGTGGGAGATCACAGGGAAGGCTGACAGATGCACCCTCTTCCAGTTTGAAAGGGCTTCTCTAGGAAATGAAGGACATAGCTGTTATCTCAAAGGTTTTCACTCCAAAGCAACATCCGTGTTTGCTCCAAATAACTCTCCCCAAGCCTGTTATCCATTCTGGAGCTAGATGAGAATTATTTCTATCATTGTCAAATATTTGGTTCCCACTAAAACGTCAGTGTTGGTTGCTACCAGGGCTCTGTTGAAGCTGTGTACTGCATTTGATGGGTCTCCAGAGCTCTGGTCTTACTGTCATGAGCTGTGTTGGTTGGCCTTCCGGTCTACATAGAGCAGGCTCATTTCCTGTGAGACACAGTTTCTGACTTGGACGTCAGCAGGTGACTGGTGTGGACGAGGAGGGCTGAGGACAGAGCTCTAGTTTCTAGCATTGGTGAGCTGCCTCGCACTGGTGTGTTCCATGAAATGTTTGTACCGAGCTTCACACTGGATTCTGTCGGCTGAAGTAGGAAGAGTTGGCATCGGTCACTCCCTTGCGTGGGTTGAAAAAAACCCAGTGCTCAGAAAATGCCAAGTTAGTCGTTCGCTGCAGGAGGGGGCACAAAAGGAAAAGTACTAGGTAGAAATAGGCATGGACCCTCCTGACCTTGAGGTGCCTGTGGTGCGCACAGTAAGCGAACTTAATATGAAACCTTAAATACAGCTTCCAGATGAGTAATTGAGCATGGAGCAAGATCTGATATCAGATTACTTCACCTGTATTTGTGGCTGTCTCCACTCCTTTCAGATGTCAGACTGTGTTCGGCCTTGCTCCACGCGTCCTGGGTTGGTTTTCTCAAGGCCATTTTCTTTCAGTAAACCACACTGATGGCACTGGCAGTAGGTAGTGCTTAGACGGATTGGGGCTGCTGTCAGGCCTCGTTCTGATCAAGTAAGTTCCTGGGAATGCTTGTGAAGAGAGAAGCTGAGGTTCTAGGCATCATCTTGCTCAAGAACGCAGCTCATACAAAGCAACTTAATGTTGGATTTCAGTAAGGTCCAGGGGTCCGGCTGAACTTCCCTACTAGTTAGCTGTAAAATAACAGCGCTGTTGGTGAAGGCCTTCTCAGACCAGTTCTGGCAGACCTGTAGTGTGCCAGGCCCACCTGCTCAGTCTGCTGCCTCAGGCCAACCCTACTCTATCCCAACTTCAGAGCCCTGTGGATAGTCCTCAGAATCGGGGTTCCCTGAGGGATGGACACCCCACATGTTCAGTTCCACAGGCCATTTGGGCAGCTACCTTTCCAACCTCATCATCCTCCTGCCCCCACGGAAACCTGAGAAAGATGGAAAGGGGGAAGTGGTGTGGCTTCCCAACACAAATAAGCCCACAGAGCTTTCTCAGCAGTGACCCTTAGCCCTCCTGTCAGCCTCAGGCTGAGGGAGGAAGGAAATAGACCTTCCATTCAGTATTTTTCTTCCCCTGTCAAGAAGATCAGAGGAATTGAGATGGGAGAGAAAAGGAGTCCAAAGCACCTTGTGGGCTCTTTCTGTGGGATTTGTGTTGCCTTTCCCCTCCCCTCCTGAGCACTAAGTAAACAAACTCCCCAGCCAAGCAGGCCTGAGGCTCAACTCCAAGCAGGCCATAAATAAGAGCCTTCAGCCTTTCACTCTCAGCAAGCAGAGGGGACATATTTGATAGCAGGACCGGAGAGGCTGGTGGGGGCTGGGGTAGGGGGGGGAACTCCTGTTAATTGAATCCCAATTTCCTTCCCCTGCCCTGGCTCTTATCTTTTTAATTATACAAGGCCTTTAATCTTCCCAAGGACTTGTCTCTGTCATTAATACATGATCCCTATTGGAGATAGGAGTATGCTCAGGGGTAATGGGAGCCTCAAGCAGGGGCCTTTGGCAACTTTTATGCTCTTTAAAACACCCAGAATTACCCAGGGCAAATCCAGGTGAGGGGAAGGGAGACCTGGTTCTGGGGCATTGCTCCTTTGGCTGTCTGTGTTTGCAAGGGTCCACTCTTAAATTAAGGACAAGAGCCTCTTGTGTTAATATCTGCTGTGGCTCCCAAAGCACAGGATCACTTGCTCTCGCCTTTAGAGGACAGGTGAGCTATCTAAGAGCCAATCTCAGGCTGTTTGTGGGTGGAGATGAGCAAACGGCACTCACAGGACCCTGGAAAGACTCAGGGTATCCCCCACTTCTTGTCCTTTAGACTCCCCCTGAGCGAAACCCCTGTTGTCACACCACAGAAGTTCATTATCTCCAGGTTACAATGGCTACAGGCCTTCCAGGGTTCTGCCTCTCTCCAAGCCTTGACCTCTCAGTTTCCCTCAAACATCTGGTGAGCTGTCAGTGACACTCAGGAATGCAAGGGACCCACCCCATGGGAAGAAATAGGGCTTTTCTTAGCTGCTCGATAAATGCTTGCTAAGCAACTTTTGAACAAGGGTTGTGAGAGCCAGTCAGCTTTAAACCTGAGTTCACAAGGGTTTATTAAGCAATTTTAGTTTCTCATTTATAGCTTTAAATTTCAAAGGAAGTCTCCCCGACCCCTAACTAGAAAATAACCTTTCATTCAGACAGTCTGACATATCATACACAGTACTAGCCACTTGGCACACACAAGCTACATCCCCTTCCCATGCCTCATGCTCAGTTGGGAAGATTAATTTTATTAATTTAAAAGACGTGAATATTTAAAATAAAAATATCTATGCATATATGCATATGGAAAAAGCACTACATATATACACACAGTATACAACTGTATATTTATGCAAATATAGATGTATACACACATGTATATATGTTGGTATTAAACTCAGTTGTTGAGTACTTGCTAAGTATATCCAAGACCCTGAATTTAATTCCCAGTAATGCAAAATAAAATTAGAAAAAAATAATAGAAAACTCAGTATGTATATACATAATACGTGTGTGTGTATGTGTGTGTATGTGTGTATGTGTTATTGGTGGGCTCCTGCTTTCAAAGCCTTCAGCTGTGGTCTCAGCTCTGTGTGTGTGTGTGTGTGTGTGTGTGTGTGTGTGTGTGTGTGCAAACACATATACAATATACAGGTGACCATATTAATGAATATCACAAAAATGCAGAGTTGAGGCTACAACTGGCCTTTCCAAAGACAGGAGCACACATTCTGAGCACCAGCATCTAACCGGTTGCACACTTGGGAGCATTTGTGTGTCTGGTCGTTGGCTGAGTAGTATGGCTCCTCGGTGCCCCAGCCCACTGCCTGCAACCGCTCCACTGTTACCACCACAGGGCTGGCTGAGAAAACAGCTTCTGAGCAGATGCTCTGAATCTAACTGTCAAACTGTTGGAACTAGGGGCCCGAAGAAATGGAAATTTCCCAGAAAATGTTATGCTGGGAGAAGCAAAAGGCACCAGAGGGAGAACTTGTCTCCTAAAAAGAGATTTCACAGTTTTTCGGGGTGAGACTGTAGCCTCGGCCATGATGACTCAGTAGTGGGAGAGGCCATGCCTTGAAATAAGCCTGCTTAGATCCTGGGCCCTCTGTTTAAACTTTGATCTTACTCCAGGACCCTGAAGATGGATTTGGTGGGTTTGGGGGATCTCTTTGTCCCCCTTCCAAATGTGACCACACTGAATAAATCTCCTTTCTCTGTTTCCCACTGTTAATTTGGCCATGTTTTATTGGCTCATTCAGGACAGGTGGCCAGACCTGATTTAGGTCACAGGTTATGACCACTAAGTTTGATAACATTAATGACAAAGGACACACAACCTACAAAGAGAAAATTGAAATTCAACCTGACTCTGACCACAGTCTGCCCTCATCCCCTAAGTCCCAGGATGTCTCTCCTTATTAGAAACCACAGCCTGTTCTTGAAAGTGTGCGGTTCTGGTCACAGGTTCTGGTCACAAACTGGACCTGGACATGGTCCAGAGAAGAGCAATTAGAACCCCTGAGGGGAGAGAGACTTCTGTTTGAGGACAGCCGTTTAAAAACAACCAGCAGCAATGTCTGGAAGAGAGCTGCAGAGCAGAAGCGATGGAAGTCTCCAGCCTGGGAAGGCAGAGGGGGAGAGCCCAGTGAGCCTGCCAAGAGAGCACTCACTGAAACTTAGATGCAGCCATTCTAGGACAATGACAAGAAGTTCTACTTAACACGTTCCATAAGTTTGCTGCCTGCTGTGTGATCCCAAGAAGTGGCACAGGCTGAGAATAGAAATAGATCTGAGCCTTTATGTGTCGCCGTGAGCTCCCTACAGAATGACGGGTTTCTCACTGTCTTAATTCAAGCTTCCTCGGCTTCTAACGCGACAAACCAGAGACAGCAAGCCTTTTCTGCAGATCAGACAGAAAGGAGCTTTGGCTTTGTGGCCAGCTTTGCTGCCACGCTCTACCTTGTTGTTGCAGACCTAAGGCCGCCATAGACTGCATATGTGAGTGGTACGCTGGGCTCCAGTGAAAGTTTATTTTCAAATATGGGAGCAGGCAGAATAGAACAGGCAAGCTGTGGTTCTTATAATCCTTGCTTTAGACCAATTGAAGGTTGCTTAAAAACATATAATTTAAGTTTGGGAGGCATCCTGGTGTTTGCACAATTTTATGGAGGAGGTTGGTGACATCCAGAGACATCAAATAAGTTCTCCATGGCCATACTGCAGGGTGTTAGGACTGTGTAGGAACTGACAGCAAAGTACTGGGCCTATCCCATGCTGGGCACTTCACTGGGCCTATCCCATGCTGGGCACTTCACTGGGCCTATCCCATGCTGGGCACTTCACTGGGCATATCCCATGCTGGGTTCTTCTGACCATCTGTAATGTAACTTATTGTTCAGAGGCTGCCTTTTCTTAGGAACATTTCAAACAGGGAGGATTTGAAAATATAGCAGACTTTAAGAAAACCAAAAACTAGCCAGGCAGTGGTGGCTCATGCCTGTAATTCCATCACTCATTAGGAAGAGGCAGATGAGTCTCTGTGAGTTCAAGGCCAGCCTGTTCTACAAAGCAAGTTCCATGTCAGACAGAGCTGTTACACAGAGAATCCATGTCTCAAAAACAAAAAAAAAAGAAGAAAAAAATAAAAGAAAACCAAAGACTACTCCAAATTTTATAGAAATAAGAAGGATGTTCTTCCAAGACTGCCTTCCATTCTATGTGTTGGAGATGGGAAGAAACGACTTTCAACAGTGTTTACAAGTGTCATTGACCACCTAGAGCTGAGTCTTTGGTGACCAATGCCTACAAATGTAGGGTTCGCAGCTTTCATAGCTAGAGAGGTGTACCCTGGCAGAGGGGCTCATCAATTAAAACATTTTGTCTAATATTTGGGAAAGAGTTGGCTGAAAACAATGCCAGCTTTCCATATATGCTAGCTTGATTCAGGGATAGCGTAGATAAGCTCGTGCCCAGAGCCTAACATAAGGAGTGTGTGTGTGTGTGTGT